>MU745000.1:120242-137987 GCA_026770625.1 Nicotiana glauca
GGCCCGGCTACTAAAATGGTGAAGTTTTGTGTGATTGCCTATGCTACTTCAGCCCCATGTGCTGAAATTATGCGAAAAAGCGGGTACGCTTGTAATTTTTTTTGCAAAGCAGGTACAGGTTAAAATGTGGCACAAAAAGCAGGTATAGATGCAAATGCCCCCGCATATATCAGTGGCGGCCCAATGAATTTTGTGGCCTAAAGCCAAATTCTATGAGGGGCCTTAACTTTTACTCTTTCTTAATTATTTATTTGAAGTCTATTTTTTTTATTTTTCTTAGATACAAAATTATTAATAATTTTCTTATAATCAATAACTCCAAATAAGTATTACTCAATTGACAATATATCTAATCCATTTAATCTTTCTTGTGACATTGTTGTTCTTAGGTAAGTTTTTATCAATTTTAATTTTGAAAACTTCTTTCCGCTGAAACAACAGTAAAATAAGTTATGAACACTATTCCATAAGCAATTTAGGCATTTGGAAAAGAATTAAATCTTTTTATTTGATTAAGTGTATAAATTAAAATATTATCTTCTAATTGTACTATTTTCTTAATTCTTTTAATTCAGAAATTAAATCTAGACCATCAATATCGAATTGATTATTATGCTTTAAGGAATTCAAGATTAAGGCAATATACTTTTTAAATTTTTAACATTTAGTGATCTTAGTTTTTACTGCCAAATAGAAAACCAAAAATATTTTCATATGTTCCGAATTGTTCAAATTTATTGTAAAATGAAAAATAGCCTTGTCTATTACGTATAAAAGTAATCAACTCTAAAGGACTCTTCAAAAAATTTTGAGATTTCATTATCAACATTCGCATCAAATTGTTACTTGCTATATATCACACGTTTCTTACGAAATTCGGGTTCGATATTCATTCCAAGTGCAATTTTCTTAGTAGAAATCATAGCAGTTGCAAATCCTTCTTCTCTATATTTGTTTAAGAAAGAAATCAAAGTTTTTCACTTTGTGTAACTTTTTTAAAACTTATACATAGTCTATTATGTGTAACAAAAAAATGGGATCCTTACAAATATGGTGCCTAAAGCAGTTGCTTTAGCTGCTTTATAGAAGGGCCGCCCCTGGCATATATATATATATATATATATATATATATATATATATTAAATCTCCACTTTTTCAATCCCCTTAATTAAACCTTACGAGATTCCTAAACTTTCGCTACAGAACTTCGAATTCACCAAGCTGAAGAACATATATTATAGTAGAATTGTTATCTTTAGTTGGGGTGTCCTGAGCTATCAGAGTTTTCTCAATTTTTAGGAACCTACGTAAGAAAGTTGACAGCCTTTAGCTTGGTGAATTCGAAGTTCTATAGCAAAAGTTCTAGGAATAAAAAGATTCCAACCTCCCAAGTTAATATGTATAAAATTATATTTAATTAACATATAATTCATGTATATATACCGACAGAAAAAATGATGAAATCAGCTGGTTATTTGTGTAAAGATCTCAAATACTCCTATTTAAAACTTTAAAAAAACCATAAGGTCAAATCTCATATAGTTACTCCTACTTTTAAAACTCCTATTTAAAACTCAAAAATAACCATGGTGAAAGGTCAAATCTCGTACATTTTTCCTTAACTTTTTTACAACAACAACAACATAAAAAAAATTAAATAAATAAAAAAAAAAAGCCAACCAAAGATTGTGGTAGGAATTGGATGAATAGGATTTCTCCAGCCTTAACCTGTTGTTTCATGTTCAAGCCATTATAAATGAAAAAATTCTAGTAGAGAGTGTTTTCCTCTTTAATGGTTCTTATGCAAGCAAATTCAAATTAGCAAGGAGTCCCAATATCATGAATACAGAACATCGGATGAAAACTCACAGAAAAGATAGACTTTTGGCGATATTTAACTGTACACTTAAAGTAGTATATATATTAATTAAAATTGTCCCCAATAAATTAAAAACTACAAATTTTCATATCACTCGTATCTTGTCTAGTGAGGTTCAATTATCACTAGACCTTCTCGAAAATGAATTCCTCCATTTCTATTTCTCAGCTTCCTCAAAGAAAATATAATAGAAGTTAGTAGTACTATTAGATAAAGTAGTCTTCATTAGGGGATGACCCTTAAGGCTCTATCAAACCGGTTGTATGCGATCAAAATCAAGTATGCTCGATTTAGGAGGCTTGAGGAACCACTTCAAGAGAGTCCGAAGTACACTAGGTTTGAGGCTGATGACAGAGTTCGGAGATCAAAGCGACAGATGAATGTCGAGGCCGAACGTGACCTGTCTCGAGATAATGCCATTATGGATTTGTAACAGAATGAGCAAGATTCTTTTCACGTCCCCAAGATCGTAGTGTAAATTTCGGAATAGATTTGTACGAGTTAGTACTAATCCATACTACGTGGTTAGACAGCTGTCCCAACAAGATTTTATTACTGTAAATAGAAATGTACCTTATTTAGGGTCTCCCTATTATACAAAGGGGACCCCAATCATTTCTAACCATCATCAATCATGGCAAAAGAATATACTCTCTTACTTTCTCGCTCATTGTTCATCAGCATTGCCCTTTAACTTTATTATTCTTACTTTACTGTTCGTGATCCACCTCGAGGCCACCTTAGTTCGAGGTCAAGACTGGCTTGCACACTGGTTTGATTTTACTTATTTCCTTCATTTATACGTTAGTTTTCTTTGTTATTAATTAGTATTGAACTAAATCACATATCTTTAAAATCATAAATCAAGTTTAATTATTACTCGTATTTTCGAGGTAAACACAGGCCAGTACTTTAGTTAAAAAAATAAAATGGAAAGTATTGATGCAATCTGCAAACTTAAGAAAAAGATAAAAAGTCGTTCTTGTCAATCCGTTGTTAACCAAAGATGACGAGTCTTAAACCAAACATCTTTAGTTATAATAATCTTGTTTGCTCAAAAGTTATCGTATACTTTATGAATGCAAAACAATATACATGAGTTACGGGCAAATCATAGCAAACCGTAATAATCCATGAACCAATTGAAAGAAATAATAAAAAATACTCGAGATTAGGAGAAGAAGCATCAACAACTCTTATTGATAAAGTTTGTTTGGTCTGCCTCTCCATGAATAGGTTCAGAGCCTTACAATGGAGTTTTATCTTCCCCCCAAGATGGGTGCCCTTTTTTTTCTCCTCTCTCTTCTTCTTCCTGGAGAATAGTGGTTATGAAGAAGCTCCCATTTTTCTAGGGTTTATTCCTCTAGTATTTATAGTTGTGGGCTCCATGAGCTAATAGTAGGTGGCCGTGGCCACGCTGAGGTTTCGTCCCCGTGGGGAAATGGATAGGCCTTCCCTTCACGTATCCAACCGACTAAGAGTCGAATAATATTATGGATAAGTAGCCATACTACTTATTAATTACGGATTAGCTCAAGGCGAGGTTAACTTCGTTAATTATTGTGGGGTCGGATTCTGACCCATACAGTTAGTCCTTCCGCTTATCGGGGTCGTGCTTCGGCCGAGCTCGATGAGCAGACTTCATCGATTGTGACCTGAAAAACCTAATTAAAGGGTTTGACTGTCACTTTGGTCGAGACTAAATTCTTATTAGCGACAGCCCGAACCTTGTGGAATGTCGGCGTCGCGTTATCAAATTACCAGGTCGCCGTATAATCATGACGGAACGCCTCTTCTTGGCGAAGATTTATGACATTTTAACATAATTCGAGCGAGACCGAACTTCGTTACGTTCTGGTCCTCGCATCTTCTTGGGATCATAGTTCTTGACGATGGGGGACGGGCCGTATGCGATACGACTGTGGGGAATAAATATGCGCCGGGTACGTATTTGGTCATGTCCATAATTTTGAAGGCGTACGACATATTCTTTCAGCGTTCGCAGGCCTTTACAATTATTCCGACAGTGAGACGTTGGCGGGTGGCTGAGAAGTCGTATCATGGAGTTTGTCATAATGACGCATGCTTCGGCAAAACCGAACCGTATTGCGGTTTGTCATGCAGTTAATGATAGCTATTGGGTTTCGCGAAAGCCATTTACGTTGCCTATAAAGGTGGGTTGAGGCATTCATTTCTCATATCTTCATTGTTCATCTGAGAGCAATTCTGAAGAAACTTTTTCATTCTGCTAATTCATATTTTCCTTTCTTTCCTTGATTGAGATAACTTTTGTCTTGCCCACCGAATTCTATCCCTTTCTCTTTAGTAGATCAACAATGGCAGGCAGTTCTTCCCACAATGCTCTTCCAATGGATTTTCTTGTCAATTCTCCGGTAGTTGAAGGGCCACCTCCAGCAATGGGAGGTGCAGAATAGATAGAGACCAGAGAAGTTCCGTCAGTTGACGAGGTAGTTCCTCGGCCCAGAGGTCCGGCGATCGATTTCACCGTCGACAGTGGAGAGGACCCGGTGGATGAAGCCCCGTTAATGGGGGAAATTGGGGTGGCTCGATTATGGGAACAGGGGGTCATCCTAACCCATGCATACATTGTTCTTGATAGAAGCGAGGAAAGGGTCCATACCGATCGCAGGGGATACTGCGTCTTTTATGCCTATCCCTTCAGGTTTGGGTTTAAGATTCCGCTCCCAATGCTTGTGGTGAATTTCTGACATTATTACGGGGTGTGCCCGGGTTAGATCACTCCTTCCCTCTACAAATTATTGGCTATGTTTATCAAATATGGGGAGTTGGCCGGTACGGTGGTCTCGCTGCAGCACGTGCTCAGCCTCTACGCCCCCTAAAGAGTCCGTGGCACCATGATTCGGGCGTGCCCTCATGGGTCGAGAGGCCTGACCGCGACACTAGATGATGAGCTCGACCCCCGTCCTTTTGAGCATTTCTTTTACATCAGGACCGAGCATTTAGTGGCGTGTCCCACTGGGTTCCCAGAGGCTTGGAATCGTGCACGTAAGTTTCTTTATCGTCGTATTCTTTTTTTGTCTCGCATTCGTGAGTGCTAACTCGTGTCAATTTTGTAGCCGAAAAGTCTTCGCCGGCTCCATTAGCTAGGATACGCGGATGGGTTGAGGCCGTGCTTCCTCATACCGAGGGGGTACGGACGTGGGCGTCTTTCTGGGAGACGCATGGCCGCAGGCCTGCTACAGGTGAGAAGTTGACTTCTTCCTTTGTTCTACTTTGATTCGACTTTATTTACCAACTTTCCTTTTCTGTGACAGGGAGGGCACGTCGCGACAGGGCTCCTCAGTTGTCCTTACGGCGACCGGGTACAGTCGCTCGACTTATTGCAGCACCAGTACCGCCCCGCGTACCGAGGGCAGCGTCAGTTGAATCTTGGGCAGCTCCTTCCCTGCTCAAGCCGCACTTCGGGATGAGGGGCCGTCGGGGGTATTGCGCCCTAAAGCGGAATCACCCTCAGACGGGGAGGAGTAGGAGAGGCCGCTGATTAGACGCAGGGTCGTGTTCACGCCGGCTCATCCTATGGTAATTAACTTGGATTCTCCTCTAGCGGATGCGGAAGAGAGTGCGCCCGCAGTGCCCGCCCTTGAGAGCGAACAAATAGTGGGGGTTGCTCCGGCTGGCTTAGGCCATGATGATATCGTCGCTTCGGCGACACAGTTAGTGACTCCCATTGCTGAGATGAGGGGTAGTTCCTCAGCGGCTGCTGAGGTTGGCGAGCCAAGTGCTCCGTTAGAGGTTATGGCGGGTGACTCTACCTTGCCAACGGTGGGAGGAGGAAGAGACACATCCGAAGAAGAGTATGAGTCTGAATCTAATTTGGACCCCGAAGACGTCTGCATGTTTCGGGAAGGCTTTACAAATTCGGTTGTGCGCAGAGGGAAGGTCTCGCCTCATCAAAGTCCCCACGAATTTAAACTTATTGCTCCAAGGCTCGAGTTTGGTGCCGCAGTTCGGGCTGCTATGCTCAGAAGCCAAGAATGCGTCGCTAAGGGACGTCACATATATTAGGCTGATGAATGAAGTGGTCGTAATGGGCTTGAGGATATGTACTCTGACGTTGGTTTTCTTTTTCTTTTGCCTTAGTTTGCTTTTAATCCTAATCATGGCTTTCGCTTTGCAATCTTATTTGCTGGAGGTAGAGGGCATTCATCGAGCTAACGTTCGCTCGATGATATTTTTGCGGGTGTTGGAGAAATACCGCCGCTACCGGGAGCGGTGCCGCGAGATGCGCATGCGCTTGAGAAATGATCATCGTAGCCGGGCCCTAGTCTAGGAATTGGCGAGGTGGGAGCTTCAAATATAACAAGCACTTGGCAGAATAATTGCCCTTGAGGAGAAGCTCCGTCGGAAGGACGATGAGCTCGAGGCGGGGAAGAGGACCGCGGCCGATTATGAACGCCAGGGTTTGGCTGAGGCGGCAGAGGCCGCAGCGACATGGAGCGGGAAGGTAGCTGCATTGGAGGGCGAGGTCGCAGCCCTGAAGCGTCAGGTGAGTGATGCCTCGTCTAGGGCTGAGGCGTTGAAGGAGGCTATCCGCGCGCACGAGTCCCAGCTGGCGATGGTGAGGTCTTTTGCGGCTTTTAGGGAGGCGAACCTTGAGGAGCAGATAGGTGTTTCCGAGCAAAATGCCCAAGTTATGGCGGACCGGGTTACGGCCTTGGAGGAAGAGAAGCAGCGCCTTCGGGACCAGGCCGCTTCTTCCAGCCAGGCTCGTGAACTTTGGGTTTTTGCTGAGGCCCAACGTGATGTATATAAGAATTTGTGGGAGGCCGGCA
The DNA here is from genome assembly GCA_026770625.1 of Nicotiana glauca. NCBI lineage: Eukaryota > Viridiplantae > Streptophyta > Magnoliopsida > Solanales > Solanaceae > Nicotiana > Nicotiana glauca. Next base: position 126,936 of record MU745000.1, read on the forward strand.
TTGTGGCCGAAGCGGCTTTCGAGGGGGCACGCAAAAAGGCTCGTGAGGCCCGTATTGACTGTAGTTTTGATGTGGTGACGCAAGAGGCTGACGATGGCGCAGATGGGGGCGCGGATGGCACCGAATAAAAAGAAACACACTTTTTTTGTCTTGTTTGCCGCTTGGCATTTGCTTTATTTTTTTGTTTCTCTTCCTTTCCCCCTCCTTTATTTTATTGACCGGCCTTAGCTGGGTGTAAGCGGGGATGACCCGCAATTAACCTTGTAAATAAATGAAATCTTCTTTCCGTTATTTACCTTGTACTTATTTTGGTTCAACCGTAATTTGCCTGGTACTTCTTTCCGTCACAGCCTAAGTCTTAGTTCAACCTTAGTTGAACTTGCTGGCGAAGGCGCATAGCCTAAGTCTTGGTTCAACCGTAATCGAACTTGCTGGCGAAGGCGCATAGCCTGAGTCTCAGTTCAACCGTAGTTTAACTTGCTGGCGAAGGCGCATAGCCTGAGTCTTTGTTCAACCGTAGTTGAACTTGCTAAAGAAGGCGCATAGCCTGAGTCTCAGTTCAACCATAGTTGAACTTGTTGGCGAAGGCGCATAGCCTGAGTCCTGGTTCAACCGTAGTCGAACTTGCTGGCGAAGGCGCATAGCCTGAGTCTTGGTTTAACCATAGTCGAACATGCTGGCAAAGGCGCATAGCCTGAGTCCTGGTTCAACCGTAGTTGAACTTGCTGGCGAAGGCACATAACCTGAGTCGTGGTTCAACAGTAGTTGAACTTGCTAGCGAATGCGCATAGCCTGAGTCTTGGTTCAACCATAGTTGAACTTGCTGGCGAAGGTGCATAGCCAGAGTCCCAGTTCAACAATTATTGAACTTGCTGGCGAAGGCGCACAACCTGAGTCTTGGTTCAACCGTAGTTGAATTTGCTGGCAAAGGCGCATAGCCTGAGTCTTAGTTCAACCGTATTTGAACTTGCTGGCGAAGGCGCATAGCCTGAGTCTTGGTTCAACCGTAGTTGAACTTGCTGGCGAAGGCGCATAGCCAGAGTCCCAGTTCAATTGTTGTTGAACTTTCTATCGAAGGCGCATAGCCTGAGACTTGGTTCGACCGTAGTCGAACTTGCTGGCGAAGGTGCATAGCCAGAGTCCCAGTTTCAGTGTTGTTGAACTTGCTGGCGAAGGCGCACAGCCTGAATCTTGGTTCAACCGTAGTCGAACTTGCTGGCGAAGGTGCATAGCCTGAGTCCTGGTTCAACTGTAGTTGAACTTGCTGGCGAAGGCGCATAGCCTGAGTCTTAGTTCAATCGTAGTTGAACTTGCTGGCGAAGGCGCATAGCCTGAGTCTTGGTTCAACCGTAGTTGAACTTGCAGGCGAAGGCACGTAGCCAGAGTCCCAGTTCAACTGTTGTTGAACATGCTGGAGAAGGCGCACAGCCTGAGTCTTGGTTCAATCGTAGTTGAACTTCTGGCGAAGGCGCATAGCCTGAGCCTCATTTCAACCGTAGTTGAACTTACTGGCGAAGGCGTATAGCCTGAGTCTTGGTTCAACCATAGTTGAACTTGCTGGCGAAGGTGCATAGCCAGAGTCCCAGTTCAACTGTTGTTGAACTTGCTAGTGAAGGCGCACAGCCTGAGTCTTGGTTCAACCGTAGTCGAACTTGCTGGCGAAGGCGCATAGCCTGAGTCCTAGTTCAACTGTTGTTGAACTTTTTCAATTTTGATGACGAATCCTGTATCTGGGATGCGGGAGATACGGAAGATCTCAAAGGGGGGCCTTCTTCTTGTTCGCACTGTCGGAGATCGGAGAGGGACATAGCTTGGATTTTGATTTGAGATCTTCGAGTTTTCCTTGCCAGAGGTGCCCTTTTGGGCTTGTTCGAGCGATGTTCTTCTTTTTTGGCATTTCTTTCCTTTTGGTCCATGGAAGGATTATGCAATTTTGCTAGGAACTCCCCACAGACAGCGCCAAATTATTTGCTCAAAATTTATCGTATACTTTATAAATGCAAAACAATATACATGAGTAACGGGCAAATCATAGCAAATCGTAATAATCCATGAACCAATTGAAAGAAATGATAATAAATACTCGAGATTAAGAGAAGACGCATCAACAACTCTTATTGATAAATTTGTTTGGTCTGCCTCTCTATGAAGAGGTTCAAAGCCTTACAATGGAGTTTTATCTTCCCCCCAAGATGGGTGCCATTTTTTTATTGACCGGCCTTGGCCGGGTGTAAGCAGGGATGAACCGCAATTAACCTTGTAAATAAATGAAATCTTCTTTCCATTATTTGCCTTGTACTTATTTTGTACTTCGCTCTTTTTTCCTTTGGATTTTTCTTTGCATGCATTCATAGGAGCGATTTGCCTTTGAGTTTGGCTTTGGTAGGTGTGTTGATTTTTGTTGACGCCTTATCTTCTTCGACTCGGGATTAGTGAGTCGGAACCATCTCTTGGCGATAGCGGCGCTTAGCCTTAGTCCCAGTTCGGGCACGGTCGAACTACTGGCCATGATGGTAAAAACGTGACCTTGTGGTTCGACCTGGGCCAAACTTTTCGTGCCCCTAATGTGTGCCAAGATGGGTGCTCTTTTTTTATTGACCAGCCTTGGCCGGGTGTATGGGGGGATGACCTGCAATTAACCTTGTAAATAAATGAAATCTTCTTTCCGTTATTTGCCTTGTACTTATTTTGTACTTCGCTCTTTTTTCCTTTGGATTTTTCTTTGCATGCGTTCGTGGGAGCGATTTGCCTTTGAGTTTGGCTTTGGTAGGTGTGTTGATTTTTGTTGACGCCTTTTCTTCTTGGACTTGGTATTAGTGAGTCGTAACCGTCGCTTGGCGATAGCAGTGCTTAGCCTTAGTCCCAGTTCGGGCGAGGTGGAACTACTAGCCGTGATGGTAAAAACTCGACCTTGTGGTTCGATCGGGCCGAACTTTTTGTGCCCCTAATCTTAATTCGACTTGGATATATTTACTTAAATGGCGAGGGTGCCTGACCCGCGTCTTGATTCGTTGGCGGTTGAGTAATGCTGAGTTCAATGGTGAAGGAGCTTGGTCCGAGTCCCGATTAATCTGTAGTTGCACTTGTTGGACAGGGCGCATAGCCAGATCTTCAGTTCAACCGTAGTAGAACTTGCTTGCGAAGGCGCATAGCCTGAGTCTTGGTTCAACCGTAGTTGAACTTGCTGGCGAAGGCCCATAGCCTGAGTCTTGGTTCAACCATAGTTTAACTTGCTGGCGAAGGCGCATAGCCTAAGTCTTGGTTCAACCGTAGTCGAACTCTGACGAAGGCGCATAGCCTGAGTCTCTGTTCAACCGCAGTCGAACTTGCTGGCGAAGGAATATAGCCTGAGTCTTGGTTCAACCGTAGTTGAACTTGCTGGTGATGGCGCATAGCCTGAGTCTCAGTTCAACCGTAGTTGAACTTGTTGGCGAAGGCGCATAGCCTGAGTCCTGATTCAATCGTAATCGAACATGCTGGCGAAGGCGCATAGCCTGAGTCTTGGCTCAACCGTAGTTGAACTTGGTGGCGAAGGCGCATAGCCAGAGTCCCAGTTCAACTGTTGTTGAACTTGCTGGCGAAGGCGCACAGCCTGAGTCTTGGTTCAACCGTAGTCGAACTTGCTGGTGAAGGCGCATAGCCAAAGTCCAGTTCAACAGTTGTTGAACTTGCTGGCGAAGGCACACAGCCTGAGTCTTGGTTCAATCGTAGTCGAACTTGCTGGCGAAGGCGCATAGCCTGAGTCTCAGTTCAACCGTAGTTGAACTTGTTGGCGAAGGCGCATAGCTTGAGTCCGGATTCAACCGTAGTCGAACTTGCTAGTGAAGGCGCATAGCCTGAGTCTTGGTTCAGCCGTAGTTGAATATGCTGGCGAAGGTGCATAGCCAGAGTCCTAGTTCAACTGTTGTTGAACTTGCTGGCGAAGGCGCACAGCCTGAGTCTTGGTTCAACCGTAGTCGAACTTGCTGGCGAAGGCGCATAGCCAGTGTCCTAGTTCAACTGTTGTTGAACTTGCTGGCGAAGGCGCACTACCTGAGTCTTGGTTCAACTGTAGTCGAACTTGCTGGTGAAGGCGCATAGCCTGAGTCCTGGTTCAACCGTTGTTGAACTTGCTTGCGAAGGCGCATAGCCTGAGTCTTGGTTCAACCGTAGTGTATCTTGCTAGCGAATGCACATAACCTGAGTCTTGGTTCAACTGTAGTTGAACTTGCTGGCGAAGGCGCATAGCCAGAGTCCTAGTTGAACTGTTGTTGAACTTGCTGGCGAAGGCGCACAGCCTGAGTCTTGGTTCAATCGTAGTTGAAGTTGCTGGCAGTCTCAGTTCAACCGTAGTTTAACTTGCTGGCAAAGGCGCATAGCCTGAGTCTCTGTTCAACCGTAGTTGAACTTGCTGGCGAAGGCACATAGCCAGAGTCCCAGTTCAACTGTTGTTGAACTTGCTGGCGAAGGCGCACAGCCTGAGTCTTGGTTCAACCGCTGTCGAACTTGCTGGCGAAGGCGCATAGCCCGAGTCTTAGTTCAACTGTTGTTGAACTTTATCAATTGTGATGGCGAATACTGTATCTGGGATGCGGGAGATGCGGAATATCTCAAAGGGGGGGGGGGCTTCTTCTTGTTCGCACTGTCGGAGATCGGAGAGGGAGAGAGCTTGGATTTTGATTTGAGATCTTCGAGTTTTCCTTGCCAGAGGTGCTATTTTGGGCTTTTTCGAGCGATGTTGTTTTTTTTTGGCGTTTCTTTCCTTTTGGTCCAGGGAACAACTACGCGATTTTGCTAGGAACTCCCCACAGATGGTGCCAAATTTTTTGCTCAAAAGTTATCGTATACTTTATGAATGCAAAACAATATACATGAGTTACGGGCAAATCATAGCAAATCATAATAATCCATGAACCAATTGAAAGAAATGATAATAAATACTCGAGATTAGGAGATGAAGCATCAATAACTCTTATTGATAAAGTTTGTTTGGTCTGCCTCTCCATGAAGAAGTTCAGAGCCTTACAATGGAGTTTTATCTTCCCCCCAAGATGGGTGCCCTTTTTTTCTTCTCTCTCTTCTTCTTCCTAGAGAATAGTGGTTTTGAAGAAGCCCCCTATTTTCTAGGGTTTATTCCTCTAGTATTTATAGTTGTGGGCTCCGTGAGCTAATAGTAAGTGGTCGTGGCCACGTTGAGGTTGCGTCCCCGTGGGGATATGGATAGGCCTTGCCTTCACGTATCCAACCGAATAAGAGTCGAATAATATTATGGATAAGTGTCCATACCACTTATTAATTACGGATTAGCTCAAGACGAGATTAACTTCGTTAATTATCGTGGGTTCGGATTCTGACCCATACAGTTAGTCCCTCCGCTTATCGGGGTCGTGCTTCGGCCGAGCTCGATGAGCGGACTTCATCAATCGTGACCTAAAAAACCTAATTAAGGGGTTCGATTGTCACTTTGGTCGAGACTGAATTCTTATTAGCGATAGCCCGAACCTTATGGAATGTCGGTGTCGCGTTATCAAATTACCAGGTCACCGTATAATCACGATGGAACGCCTCTTCTCGGCGAAGATATATGATGTTTTAACATAATTCGAGCGAGATCGAACTTCGTTACGTTCTGGTCCTCGCATCTGCTTGGGATCATAGTTGTTGACGATGGGGGACGGGCCGTATGCGATACGACTGTGGGGAATAAATATGAGCCGGGTACGTATTTGGTCACGTCCAAAATTTTGAAGGCGTACGGCACATTCTTTCAGGATTCGCAAGCCGTTACAATTATTCCAAATGCCAGACGTTGGCGGGTGGCTGAGAAGTCTCTTCTTGGAGTTCGTCATAATGACGCATGCTTTGGCAGAACCGAACCGTATTGCGGTTGGTCATGTAGTTAATGATAGCTATTGGGTTTCGCGAAAGCCATTTACATTGCCTATAAAGGTGGGTTGAGGCATTCATTTCTCATATCTTCATTGTTCATCTGAGAGAGATTCTGAAGAAACTTTTTCATTCTGCTAATTCATCTTCTCCTTTCTTTCCTTGATTGTGATAACCTTTGTCTTGCCCACCGAATTCTATCCCTTTCTCTTTAGTAGATCAACAATGGCAGGCAGTTCTTCCCACGATGCTCTTCCAATGGATTTTCCGGTCAATTCTCCGGTAGTTGAAGGGCCACCTCCGGCAATGGGAGGTGCAGAACAGATAGAGACCAGAGAAGTTTCGTCGGTTGACGAGGTAGTTCCTCGGCCCGGAGGTCCGGCGATCGATTTCACTGTCGACGGTGGAAAGACCCGATGGATGAAGCCCCGTTAATGGGGGAAATTGGGATGGCCCAATTACGGGAACAGGGGGTCATCCTAACCCATGCAGACATCGTTCTTGCTAGAAGCGAGAAAGGTTCCACACCGACCGCAGGGGATATTGCGTCTTTTATGACTATCCCTTCTGGTTCGGGTTTAATATTCCGCTCCCAATGTTAGTGGTGGATTTCTGTCGTTATTACGGGGTGTGCCCGGGTCAGCTCACTCCTTCCCTCTACAAATTATTGGCGATGTTTATCAAATATGGGGAGTTGGCTGGTAGGGTGGTCTCGCTGCAGCACGTGCTCAGCCTCTACGCCCCCTAGAGAGTCCGTGGCACCATGATTCGGGCATGCCCTCATGGGTCGAGAGGCCTGACCACGACACTGGATGATGAGGTCGACCCCCATCCTTTTGAGCTTTTCTTTTACTTCAGTACCGAGCATTTAGTGGCATGTTCCACTGGGTTCCCAGAGGCTTGGAACCATGCACGTAAGTTTCTTTATCGTAGTATTCTTTTTTTGTCTCGAGTTCGTGAGTGCTAACTCATGTCAATTATGTAGCCAAAAAGTTACCGCTGGCTCCATTAGCTGGGATACGCGGATGGGTTGAGGCCATGCTTCCTCATACCGAGGGGGTACGGACGTGGGCGTCTTTCTGGGAGAGGCATGGCCGCAGGCCTGCTACAGGTGAGAAGTTGACTTCTTCCTTTGTTCTTCTTTGATTCGACTTTATTTACCAACTTTGCTTTTCTGTGACAGGGAGGGCACGTCGTGGCAGGGCTCTTCAGTTGGCCTTCCGGTGACTGGGTGCAGTTGCCCGGCTTATTACAGCACCAGTACCGCGCCGCGTATCGAGGGCGGCATCAGTTGAATCTTCGACGGCTCCTTCCCTGCAACGGGCCGCACTTCGGAATGAGGGGCCGTCGGGGGTTATTTGCCCTAAAGCGGAATCGCCCTCAGACGGGGAAGAGGAGGAGAAGCCGCTGGTTAGACGCAGGGTCGTGTTCACGCCGGCTCCTCCTATGGTAATTAACTTGGTTTTTCCTCCAGCGGATGCGGAAGAGAGTGTGGCCGCGGTGCCCGCCCTTGAGAGAAAACAAACAGTGGGGTTTGCCCCAGCTGGCTTAGGCCACGATGATACCGTCGCATCGGTGACTCAGTTAGTGACTCCCGTTGCTGAGATAGGGGTTAGTTCCTCAGCGGCTGCTGAGGTTGGCGAGCCAAGTGCTCTGTTGGCGGTTATGGTGGGTGACTCTGCCTTGCCAGCGGTGGGAGGAGGAAGAAACGCATCCGGAGAAGAGTATGAGTCCGAATCTGATTTGGACCCCGAGGACGTCCGCATGTTCCGGGAAGGCTTTACAAATTCGGCTGTGCGCGCAGAGGGAAGGTCTCGCCTCATCGAGGTCCCCAAGGATTTAAACTTATTGCTCCAAGGCTCGAGTTTGGTGCCGCAGTTCGGGCTGCTATGCTTGGAAGCCGAGAATGCGTCGCTGAGGGATGTCAATGAATGAGGTGGCCATAATGGGCTTGAGGCTATGTACTCTAATGTTGGTTTGGTTCTTCATTTCCCTTAGTTTGCTTTTTATCCTAATTGTGGCATTCGCTTTGTGTCTTATTTGCTGGAGGTAGAGGGCATTCGTCGAGCTAACGTTCGCTCGACGATATTTTTGCGGGTGTTGGAGAAATACCGCCGCTACCAGGAGCGGTGCAGGGAGATGCGCATGCGCTTGAGAAATGATCCTCGTAGCCAGGCCCTGGTCGAGGAATTGGCGAGGCGGGAGCTTCAAATGCAGCAAGCACTTGGCAGAATAAGTGCCCTTGAGAAGCAGCTCTGTCGGAAGGACGAGCAGCTCGAGGCGGGGAAGAGGACCGCGGCTGAGTGTGAATGCCAGGGTTTGGCGAAGGCGGCAAAGGCGGCGGAGGCCGCAGCGGCATAGAGTGGGAAGGTAGCTGCATTGGAGGGCGAGGTCGCAGCCCTGAAGCGTCAGGTGAGTGATGCCTCGTCTATGGCTGAGGCGTTGAAGGAGGCTATCCGTGCGCACGAGTCCCAGCTAGCGCTGGTGAGGGCTGCTGCGGCATTTAGGGAGGCAAACCTTGAGGAGCAGATAGGTTTTTTCAAGCAGAATGCCCAAGTTATGGCGGACCGGGTTACGTCCTTGGAGGAAGAGAATCAGCGCCTTCGGGACCTGGCCGCTTCTTCCAGCCAGGCTCGTGAACTTTGGGTTTTTGCTGAGGCCCAACGTGATGTATATAAGAATTTGTAGGAGGCCGGCATTGTGGCCGAAGCTGCTTTCGAGGGGGCGTGCCAAAAGGCTCGTGAGGCCCGTATTGACTGTGGTTTTGATGTGGCAACGTCAGAGGCTGATGATAGCGCAGATAGGGGCGCGGATGGCACCGAATAAAAAGAAACACACTTTTTTTGTCTTGTTTGCCGCTTGGAGTTTGCTTTCTTTTTTTGTTTATCTTCCTCCCCCCCCCCTTTTTTATTGACCAGCCTTGGCCGCGCGTAAGCGGGGATGACCCGCAATTAACCTTGTAAATAAATGAAATCTTCTATCCGTTATTTGCCTTGTACTTATTTTGGTTCAACCGTAATTTGCCTTGTACTTCTTTTCTTCACAGCTTGAGTCTCGGTTCAACCTTAGTTGAACTTGTTGGCAAAGGCGCATAGCCTGAGTCTCGGTTCAACCATAGTTGAACTTGCTGGCGAAGGCGCATAGCCTGAGTCTTGGTTCAATCGTAGTTGAACTTGCTGGCGAAGGCGTATAGCCTAAGTCTCAGTTCAACCGTAGTTGAATTTGTTGGCGAAGGCGCATAGCCTGAGTCCTGGTTCAGCCGTAGTCGAACTTGCTGGCGAAGGCGCATAGCCTAAGTCTTGGTTCAACCGTAGTCGAACTTGGTGGCAAAGGTGCATAGCCTGAGTCCTGGCTTAATCGTAGTTGAACTTACTGGCGAAGGCGCACAGCCTGAGTCTTGGTTAAACCGTAGTTGAACTTGCTAGCGAATGTGCTTAGCCTGAGTCTTGGTTAAACCGTAGTTGAACTTGATGGCATAGGTGCATAGCCAGAGTCCCAGTTCAACTGTTATTGAACGTGCTGGCGAAGGCGCACAACCTGAGTCTTGGTTCAACCGTAGTTGAACTAGCTGGCGAAGGCACATAGCCTGAGTCTCAGTTCAACCATAGTTGAACTTGCTTGCGAAGGCGCATAGCCTAAGTTTTGGTTCAACCATAGTTGAACTTGCTGGCGAAGGCATATAGCCAGAGTCCCAGTTCAATTGTTGTTGAACTTGCTGGTGAATGCGCACAGCCTGAGTCTTGGTTCAACTGTAGTCGAACTTGCTAGCGAAGGCGCATAGCCAGAGTCCCAGTTCAACCGTAGTCAAACTTGCTGGCGAAGGCGCATAACCTGAGTCTTGGTTCAACCGTAGTCGAACTTGCTGGCGAAGGCGCATAACCTGAGTCCTAGTTCAACCGTAGTCGAACTTGCTGGCAAAGGCACATAGCTTGAGTCTTAGTTCAACCGTAGTTGAACTTGCTGGCGAAGGCACATAACCTGAGTCTTGGTTCAACCGTGGTTGAACTTGCAGGCGAAGGAACATACCCAGAGTCCCAGTTCAACTGTTGTTGAACTTGCTGGCGAAGGCGCACAACCTGAGTGTTGGTTCAATCGTAGTTGAACTTACTGGCGAAGGCGCATAGTCTGAGTCTCAGTTCAACCGTAGTTGAACTATCTGGCGAAGGCGCATAGCCTGAGTCTTAGTTCAACCGTAGTTGAACTTGCTGGCAAAGGCGCATAGCCAGAGTCCCAGTTCAACTGTTGTTTAACTTGTTGGTGAAGGCGCACAACCTGAGTCTTGGTTCAACCTTAGTTGAACTTGCTGGTGAAGGCACAAAGCCCGAGTCTCAGTTCAACTGTTTTTGAACTTTGTCAATTTTGATAGCAAATCAATTATCTGGGATGCAGGAGATGCGGAAGATCTCAAAGGGGGAGGGCTTCTTCTTGTACGCACTATCGGAGATCGGAGAGGGAGAGAGCTTGGATTTTGATTTGAGATCTTCGAGTTTTCCTTGCCATAGGTGCCGTTTTGGGCTTGTACAAGCGAGGTTGTTATTCTTTTTTGGCGTTTCTTTCCTTTTGGTCCATGGAAGAACTACGCAATTTTGCTAGGAACTCCCCACTGATGGCGCCAAATTGTTTGCTCAAAATTTATCGTATAGTTTATGAATGCAAAACAATATACATGAGTTACGGAAAAATCATAGCAAATCACAATAATCCATGAACCAATTGAAAGAAATGATAATAAATACTCGAGATTAGGAGAAGAAGCATCAACAACTCTTATTGATAAAATTTGTTTGGTCTGCCTCTCCATGAAGAGGTTCAGAGCCTTACAATAGAGTTTTATTTTTCCCCAAGATGGGTGATGATCACGCCCAAGTATATCCGCTAAATAGGATTCTACGGACGTTGCAAATAAAACCCAAGTATTACGCCCAGGGTCGAATCCACAGAGAGTCAACCTATCAACTGCTACCTTTAGACCCACTAAATTCTTTAGAACCAGCTTCCAAATACTTTTGAATTACTGTTGAGGTTTCTTTATAAATTAAAATTGTAGAAAAACAACAATCTATAACTAAAAAACTAAGGTTGTAGACAAATATGAGAGACAAGCTAAGGTAATGACTTCCCCTATTGATGGAATCCCTTCTGTTTATGCTTCATACAAATTTACCGACTCACTTTATTAATCATGAA
>MU745000.1:151506-165063 GCA_026770625.1 Nicotiana glauca
CCAAACCACCCACACACACAAAAAAAATCCAATTGAAATAAACAAATCTTTATATTAATAAATACGTATATATGTAGTATAACCTTCAACGGGGTGAACGCACAAAAAAAAATCAACTTTATGTGCTTATGACCCACAAAATCTATGGAGCTGCGGTGCTCTTAACTCTTGGATCTACTCTTTTGTTAGAAGCTATCATGTTGTATAAAATTTTATACACGATCAACTCACCTTAATTATAAGATAGTTATAAGTAATTATTCATGATAAATTTTTAATTTAGAAATTCAACAAGTAAAACCTAATGTGATTAACACTGATCGTGTCAAATCTTATTGTTGGTGCACAGAGAAGGACGTACATGGGAGGGAGAGGGTCACCTACACCAGAAAACTTCGGCAAAATCTCCATATATACTTGTAAATGTCTTTTAAAGATAATCAAATATTAATAGAGATTCCCGTACCAATTTTTATGAACAGTGATATATTCATATTGAATGTAATAATGTCCCGTGACCCTCGAATGAAGGAGTAAAGTTTTCAATTCAAAGAAGTAGCCTCACATTTATAGATGAGCAACGACGGTTTGGCGGCGCTAGTGGTCGACCATTACTGGTATGCATTTAATGTTTTAGGAAAGTGAACCGACGGGATGTTTCAGTCACTTCGAACGCGCATATCATAGGAATGGCATCATCATTAGAGACTCCAGAGAATTGAGGTTCAAATCGTTTCTTATCACCTTGCTCTAAGAAACGTGGGAACTATCTGTATAGGGTCGGAATTAGGCACGCCCGATTTCCCAGGTTGGAGGGATCGTCTTAGGTCCGAGTTCAAATAAGCTCGAGTTCGAGGTCGACAGACTAGACTCGAGCTCGAGGACGGAATGCAATGCCTGAAGATAGGAATACGAGGAATACCGAAGTTAAGTATGCTCGACTCCAAAATTGTACCGTTATGGATTTGTAACTGAATTAGCTAGATTCCTGCCACATCCCCAAGATCATGACGCAAATCCCGGAATAAGATTGTACGAGTCCGTACTAGGCGGTTAGACAGCTCTACCAATAATATTCCTCACTGTAAATAGAAATGTACCTTATTTAGGGTTCCTCTATTATATAAAGGGGACCCCAATTATTTGTAAGATCATCTAATCATTGGCAAAAAATATACTCTCTACTTTTCACTTACTGTTCATCGAAATTGTCCTTTCTCTTTACTATCCTTATTTTATTGTTCCTGGTTCATCTCGAGGTCACCATTGATGAGTAATATTAGTTTGATTAACTTATTTCTTTCATTTCTACTTCATATTTCTTGGATATTAATTAGTATTGAATTTAATCACATATCCTTTTCCAAAGCATCTGGATTGTTGGCAAACATAAGCAAAAGTGCTATATACATGGCTGGTGTGGCTCAGAGGGAAAAGGATGATATTCTGAAGACATTGGGTTTCACTGAAGGCAAATTACCATTTAGGTAACTGGGAGTTCCATTGGACTCTATGAAGCTGAATATAGGACAGTACTTGCCACTGATAGAAAAGATCGCAGCAAGAATTACCTGTTGGTCAGCAAGATTGTTATCTTATGCAGGGAGATGCCAGTTAATAAAGTCAGTGCTCTTTGGCATTCAAACATATTGGGCACAGGTTTTCATATTCCCAAAAAGAGTGTTGAAAATGATAGAGGCAATATGCAGAACATACCTCTGGACTGGAAATGTAACAGTCTCCAAGAAGGCTCTAATAGCTTGGGACAATGTGTGCAAGCCAATAGTTGCTGGGGGACTGAATATATTGGACATTAAAGTGTGGAATAAAGATGCAGTTACAAAGCACTTGTGGGATCTTAACAGGAAGAAGGATTGCTTGTGGATAAGATGGGTACACATTTTTTACATAAAGAAGAAGGAGCTGGAAAAAATGAATACTCCTAAGGCAGCAGCCTAGGTTATTAGGAAGATCTTCGACAGAAAAGAGGAGATAATGCAGCAGACACAATTGTAAGGTGATTTGAGTCAAAGATTGACTAGTGTGTGCAGCAATGGTAAATTCAAAATACAGAACTTATACAAGAAAATGGTACCAGAATAAAGTAAAGTTGCGTGAAGAGGAGTAATGCTACATCCAAGTATGCATCCAAGGTTCAGGTTTATCTTATGGCTTGCAATGCAAAGAAGATTAGCAACTTTGGAAAGATTGATGAAGATAGGCATCACTGTCCCAGCTGAGTGCATTTTCTGTATACAAGCAAAGGAAACTTTTAACCATTTATACTGTGAATGCTCGATCACAAGCAAACTATGGGCTAAAATGTGTAAATGGCAGGGGTATACAAGGAATATAGGGGACTGGGAGTGTGAATTGAAGTGGATCAGTACTATAGCAAAGAGCAGAAAAGGTATTAATGGCATCACTTGTTGTATTTTTGCTATGATGGTTGCTGTGATATGGAGGGAGAGAAACAGAGGCAGATTTGAGCAGAAGAAGTATGATGAACAGCAAATTTGCAGGGAGATGGTCCAAGATGTCCATGTACGAGGGAAGAAACAAAGCAAATGGAAAGAAGCATTGAAGCAGCTGAATTTTTTCCCTTGATATTGTATAGACAGTATAGAAGACATAGTATTAGATAGATTTTGTCTTTGATATATAATGTATAGAGGTAGTAGTGAGTCAAAACTACTACTAGGACTAAATTGTATTCAATTTTGAGTATGAAATAGAAATATAATGTTTAACTCAATTTAATCACATATCTTTAAAATCACAAATTAAATTAAATTATTACTTGTATTTTTGTGGTAAACAGTTTGATGCCCACCGTGGGGATAAAGATAATAGTGATTATTTATTTAATGATTCTCATTACACACGTTATTTTTACACTTTTTTGTCAAGAATTTTTTATTCTCATGCTAAAACATGTCTAGATCACAAAATACGCATGTTCATAACAATGAAGGTCTTGGAGAAAACAACAATATAGGGGTTGGTGTACGACCAATAAACCCTGGGGAGGTGCCAAATATATAAGTTGATGTTAGTTCACACATTGCTCTAAATGAGGATTTAGGCACGGACCTCGGAGGGAGTGTACGCAGGGAAGCCCGACCTGTGGCAAAAGAATACAAGTAGTGGGTGATAGGGGAATAAGCCTCCGAGTGATATTCGAGATGTTGCAACCTCAACATATCGCCATTGCTCAACTTCAATATCAAAATAAGACTTCGAGTGTAGCTGAACATGAAAACACTCGACGTGTTAAACCAACGCCAGAGAGGTCAAATGGAAATGACTCGGGGACTGACCCCACCATAATGAGGATGCTCGAAGATCTCACCAAGAGGATCGAGTCCGGAGAAAAGAAGATCGAGGACAGTGATAAGAAGGTGGAGACTTACAACTCTGGTGGTCACTAGATATCGGGGCCACCTCCAGTTTTGAAAGGCTTAGACACTAAAAATTTCATACAAAAACCATTCTCTAGGAGTGCAGCTCCGATGACCATCCCTAAAAAATTTTGCATGCACGATATACCCAAATGTAACAAGACAACTAACCCTAACGAGCATATTACTTCATACACTTGCGAGATCGAAGGAAATGACTTGAATGGCGATGAGATCGAATCAGTCTTATTGAAAAAGTTTAGAGAAACATTGTCGAAAGGAGCTATGATTTGGTATCCCAACTTACCTCCTAACTCTATCTATTCATTTGTTATATTAGTATACGCCTTCGTGAAAGCACACACTGGGGCCATAAAGGTGGCCATGAGAAAATCAAAAGTCTTCAAGATAAAATAAAGGAACAACGAGATGTTGAGGGAGTTCGTGTCCAGGTTGCAGATGGAGCTAATAGAGTTACCACCGGTCTCAAATGACTGGGCAGTACAAGCTTTTATGTAGGGTTTGAATGAAAGGAGCTCGATCACATCTCGACAATTAAAGTAGAATCTGATCGAGTATCCAGCTGTGACGTGGTCAGATGTGCACAACCATTATTAATCAAAAATTAGGGTCGAGGACGACCAGTTGGGAGCCCTTGGGTTCAGTTCATCCTAACAGATTCGCAGCTAAACCCCCGAGGTATGCGGAAAAGGAATCAAGATCGAATAAGGAATGATATCAACCTTACGCTGATGGAAGAAACAACGGCTCAGGTCGAAAAACCCCTAGAAAGGATCGAGGTCAAAGTTCTCGATGACTTATAAGTAAGAGCGGGTTCGATAAGCATACCGACCCCATAGAGGTACCTCGATTGTCGGAGTACAACTTCAGCATAGATGCCTCAGGGATTGTGTCATCTATTGGAAGAATCAAAGACACCAAGTGGCCCAGACCTATGCAAACCGATCCTTATCAAAGGAACCCAAACCTGATGTGCAAGTATCATGGTACAATTAGGCATAGAACAGAAAATTTCAGGCAGCTAAGGGAAGAAGTGGCTGGGTTGTTCAACAAGGGTCATCTTCGAGAATTTCTAAGTGATCGAGCCAAGAACCACTTCAGGGAGAAAGATGCAAGAAAAAATGAGCAAGAAGAACTACAATATGTGATCCACATGATCATTGGCAGTGTCGACGTCCCGCAAGGACCTGTGTTCAAAAGCACCAAGGTATCGATCACCAGAGAAAAATAGACTCGGAGCTATGTGCCTGAGGACGTCTTACCATTTTGTAACGAAGAAGCACAAGGCATATCCCAACCGCACAATGACGCCCTGGTAATCTCTATTCTTTTAAGTAAAATTCAAGTTAAACGTCTTTTAGTGGATCTAGGTAGCTCGGCAAACATAATCAGATCGAGGGTTATAGAACAGCTCGCCCTGTAAGATCTGATTGTACCTGCATCCCGGATCCTATATGGCTTTAACATGGCAAGAGAAACAACAAAAGGCGATATTATCCTGCCAGTAAACATAGCCAGGACCATACAAGATACTAAATTCCATGTCATCGAAGGCTACATGAGGTATAACGTACTCCTCGGGAGACCACGGATACACAACATAAGGGCAGTGCCTTCAACTCTTCACCAGATAATGAAGTTCCCAACAGAGGAAGGAGTGAAAACAGTCTACGGAGAGCAACATGCTGCAAAGGAGATGTTTGTAGTCAAGGAAGTGGTACCGATACCAAATCCTTCAACCTCAGAGAAATCGGGCATCAAAGGTAAACAGGCGGCTAAATAGCAATCACCGCCCCTAGCTTCGACGGAATCGGAGCAATAGGTAATCGAGACGAAGAAGAGGACTTCCTTACTCCTCGAACCTTCATCATTCCCAAAGAGTCCAATGCAACTAAATCAACTATCGAGGAACTGGAGTAGGTCATATTGATCGAGTACATGTCCGAGAGAAAGGTATACTTGGGAACGGGATTAACCCCCGAACTTAGGAAAAAACTTATTCAGTTTATTATTGATAATATGGATTGCTTTGTTTGGTCCCATTTAGATATGATATGGATTCCACTGAAAATCACCATACATCGGCTAAGCATCGACCCAAGGTTCTAACCGGTAAAGCAAAAAAAGACACCCCACTTCTTAAAATAGGTTCTATTCGGGAGGTAAAATACCCTGAATGGTTAGCCAATTAGTTTTAGTTCCTAAAAAAGGAAAAAAACTTAGAATGTGTGCAGACTTCAAGGACATGAACAAACCATGTCTGAAAGATTCTTTCCCACTGCCCAACATCGATGGTATGATTGATGCTACGGCAGACCATGAGATCCTAACTTTTCTCGACGCTTACTCCGGGTACTATCAAATTCAGATGAACCCCGAGAACTTGGAAAAGACTTTGTTTATCACTAAATTTGGAAGTTATTTTTACAACGTAATGCCCTTCGGGCTAAAAAATGCGGGGGCTACATATCAATGCCTAGTCAACAAAATGTTCAATGAACAAATAGGTAAAATACTGGAAGTTTACATTGATGATATGTTGGTTAAATTCCTGCGCATAGAGGACCATTTGACTCATTTGCAGGAAACATTCAAAATTTTGAGAAAGTATAACATGAAGCTTAACCTAGAGAAATGTGCCTTCGGAGTTGGCTCGGGTAAGTTCCTCGGCTTCATGGTGTCGAATCGGGGCATCAAGATTAACCCCGATAAGACCAAGGCCATCAAGGATATCATGATCGTGGATAGTGTGAAGGCTGCGCAAAGGCTAACAGGAAGAATTGCTGCCCTGAGTCGGTTCATTTCGAGATCATCTGATCCAAGTCACCGGTTCTTTTCCTTGCTAAAAAAGAAAAAGGATTTCGCATAGACCCCAGAATGTCAGCAAGCCTTAAAAGAATTAAAGTGATATCTGTCAAGCTCTCCTTTGCTTCACACCCCGAAGTAGATTTAAAGCTTTACCTATACTTGGCAGTATCCGAGATAGTGGTAAGTGGTGTACTAGTTCGAGAAGAGCAAGGTACGCAATTCCTTGTTTACTATGTAAGCCAGACTCTAGGAGATTCTGAAACTAGATGCCCTCACTTAGAAAAATTATCACTTTCATTGATAAGTCCATCTAGAAAGCTAAAACCATATTTTCAATGTCATCCTATATGTGTATTAACCACTTACCCCCTTCGAAATATTTTGCATAAGCCCGAGCTATCGGGCTGATTGGCCAAATAGGCCATCAAGCTTAGCGGTTATGATATCGAGTATCAACCCCAAACGGTCATCAAGTCTCAAATCCTAGCTGACATCGTTGTCAATTTTACGCCGTCCCTCGTACCCGAAGTGGATAAATAATTCCTTTTAAGCTCGGGTACATCATCGGGGGTATGGACCCTTTTCACAGACAGTGCCTCGAATGTGAAGGGGTCCAGGCATGGCATTGTCTTAAAACCACCTACGGGTGGTACCATTAGACAATCTATCAAAACTTCTAGGTTAACTAATAAGGAGGCCGAGTATGAGGCCATGATTGTAGGTCTGGAACTAGCTAAAAGCTTGGGAGAGGAAGTCGTTGAGGCCAAATGCGATTCACTATTGGTGGTGAACCAAGTAAATAAAAGTTTTGAAGTTCGAGAGGATAAAATGCATCGGTACTTGGATAAGCTACATGCAACTTTGAATCGCTTCAAGGAGTGGACTCTGGATCATGTGCCTCGAGAACAAAATAGCGAGGCCGATGCACTTGCTAATCTGGGATCCTCGGTCGAAGAAGATGACATCATCCCGGGGACTGTCATCTAAGTATCGAGATCTGTGGTTGAAGAGGGTCATGCCGAAATAAATTCAACAAGTTTGACGTGGGGCTGGAGGAACAAGTATATCGACTATTTGTAAAATGAAAAACTCCCCTCGGACCACAAAGAATCGAGGGGCCTATGGTCTAAGGCTGCTAGGTTCGCATTAGATGAAGATGGAAACTTATATAGGAGGACGTTCGATGGACCATTAGCGGTATGTTTAGGGCCGGGAGACACCGATTATGTTTTACGAGAAATCCATGAAGGCACTTGTGGGAACCATTCCGGCGCCGAGTCTTTGGATCGCAAAATTATTATAGCAGTATATTACTGATACAATATGGAAAAAGATATTAAGTAATTTGTCAAAAAATGTGATAAGTGCCAGCGATTTTCACCGATGATCCATCAAACCGGAGAACAACTCCATTCAGTCCTATCCCCGTGGCCTTTCATGAAATGGGTGGACATAGTCAGAGCCCTACCAACGACCCCAGGTAAAGCTAAATTTATTTTGTTTATGACTAATTATTTCACTAAACGGGTGGAAGCACAGGCCTTCGAGAAGGTTAGAGAAAAAAAAGTTATTGACTTCATCTGGGACCACATCATATGCCGGTTCGGGATACCTACCGAGGTTGTATGTGACAATGGAAAACAATTCATCGGCAGCAAGGTAACAGAGTTCCTCGAAGCACACAAAATAAAGAGGATTTTATCAACACCATACCACCCAACTTGAAATGGACAGGCCAAGTCAATAAATAAAACTATTATTTAAAACTTGAAGAAAAGATTGGACGACGCAAAAGGGAAATGGAGGGAAGTCCTACTCGAGGTCCTTTGGGCATATCGAATAATATCGAAGTCTAGCACGGGGGCCACTCCGTTCTCTCCGGTATATGGCTCCAAGGCCCGCATCCCGGTCGAAGTCGGAGAGCCCAGCGCCAGTTTTCAACATGCATCAGAGGAGTCAAATCAAGAGGCCATGAATACTAGCCTCGAGCTATTAGATGAAAAACGAGAAGCAACGCTTGTTCAGATGGCCGCGCAAAAGCAAATGATCGAAAAATACTACAATAGAAGGACCAACCTTCGGGAGAAATCGGGGACTTAGTTCTATGGAAAGTTACCCTCAATACTCGAGACATAAATAAAGGGAAATTAGGCCCGAATTGGGAAGGACCATACCAAGTCCTCGGAGTTGTCGGTAAAGGATCTTACAAACTTAGCACATGGAAGGTGAACAAATGCAGAACAGTTGGAACGTATCATTACTCAAACTATACTATTGCCAAGGTATGAATGTATCTTTCCTGTCCATTTGAATTTGAAATTAACTTATTGTAGGTTTTCGATCAGAGCTATCGAAGGCACCTTTTCTACACGAAGGCCTTGGTTTTAACGCATGTGTTGCACTCTTTTTCCCTTAGATCGGATTTTGTTCCAAATGGGCTTTACCGACAAGATTTTTAACGAGGCAACAACTATATGCTAACTAAGGAGACCTCAGAAGTATCTAAGGCTTCTTTTTAATCAATCTCGAATACTGGGGGGAATCACCCACGTGGGTCATATTTTCGATGAAAGTTCTTCACGCCTAAAAGGGCTTCGATAGGAAAACTTTGTAATGGGCCAAACGGTTAGATGAATCGTGTCCATAAAGAATAGTCGAGCCTCGACGGAAAAACATGTATGCATGTATCAATTATTTGAAGAAGCATTCTGTTTATATCAAAAATACTTTGTGTCTCAAAGAAGTCTACTATTATATGAGCTCTACACTTATAATCCTACGGGAAATGGCTCAAGAGCCAAAGCACGAATACAACCTTGAGATACTCGGGGATTGTCATCGACAGTCAGCACATCCGAGCCATCGAAAACTTGGTCTCATAAGATCTCAAAGAGGCATCCCCTCGATACAAAGGCCAAGGCTAATATACTTGGGGACTAACATTTTGAACAAGTTTGAAAGGTTATCGGGAAACAAGTCCAAGAGACATACTTGAATGCTATGGCTATATTAAAGACTACGGTCATATAAAAAGGCTACGTCCAAAATAATGAGGCTCGGAGACGTCCGACTTCCACCATAAAATTAAAGGCCTTCAAACACTTTGAAAAAATCGGTTAAATCAGGCTACCCTTGGCAAAAGAAAAATATAAAGGGCTTCGATAAAATCAGCCCTCGAATAATTTAAAGGCTTCGATAACATCAGCCTCCAGAAAAACCTCAAGAGGTATTCGATCATGTTTACACAAACTAATTACTAATAAGTTTACGATCCGTCGAACCTTCGAAAAATCCAATAGGTACAAAAAACACATGCTAAGGCATAGGTAAATTTTCCAAGTCTTTTAGCTGAAAAGAGGGAACAATTATAGCCACTTTAGAGGACGAATTAGCCTAACTCAAGGAGCCCAAGGGCCAAACTATAAGAGCCTAAGGGCCGATATAAAAGAGCCTAAGGGCCAAAACACATAGAGTTCGAGATCTTGTTGTAACTCAACTTGGACTCAAGAGTCCCGACATCCCGAGCTCGCATCAAATCAATTTAAACTTAGCTAGAGTATTAACAAAACCTTAAGGGGTATTGTATTGATCAATAAAACCTACAGGTTTATTATGTTCTAAGTCCGAACCGATACTCAGACTGATCACTTGAGTTGTATAATCAAAAGTCTTCCACAAATGCCTCCAAAATGAAATTCAACACAAGCTAAGTATAGAGAAAAAAGGTTATCTATATTCATAAGGGATGTTTTGCAAAAGTATATTTACAAAGCCCACGAGGGGCCCTTACACAAAAAAGAAAAGAGAACATAATATTTTTTGGGGTTACGTCCCCGGAAGTAGCTTCCTCAGGAATTGCACCCTTGGTAGCTCTATCTTCGAGAACCTCCTCTTCCTCGGAAATACCTTCCTCACCTTCCCCGACCTCGGAGCCACTCACAAAATCTTCATTATCATAAGAAACTAGAAACCTGGCATCGGTTTCCAGCGCCTTTACTTGGTCTATTTCCTTAGTGAGGTCAAATCCTTGGGCGTGGATTTGCTCGAGAGTCTCCTTTCCGGTTTGGCACTTAGCCAAATCCTCAAGCGTGGATTTGGAGGCCTCTCTTAGCTCTACTTGAATAGTCGCTTCGTCCTTTAAGTATAAGGCGATGGTCTTATCAGCCGTAGCCTTCGTGTTCTCAACTTCAGCTTTGGCCTATGCAGCTTCGACCCGGGCTCTAGCAAGCTCCGTCTCTAACTCTTCAATTTTCTTGGCATGGGATAGACTTTTCACTTTAATGCCTCAGAGATGAGTTTCAGTGGAGGTTATTTGGGCCGTAACAGCTTCCTTATTGGCAGTAAGTCGATCCATGCTTTCTTTCCAATAGTGGCAGTCAGCCTTAACTTGATCAACCTCTCCCCGGAGCTGACGTGTCATCTCTAACTTTTGATGTAGCTAAGACATCGAAGTGTTAATCTCCGAAGTAAGAAGACCATACTCTATTAAAATCACAGTTACCTTCTCATCTAGCTCGGTCTCGTTTTTCCAAGCTTTGGCCAATTCAGCCCGAAGGTCCTTAAGTTCCTCCTCCTTTTGGCTATGGATAAGCCTAAGGGCTTTCTCTTCACCCGTAACCTTCCTGAGCTTGGCCTCAAATTGGCTCAACTCAACTCTGAACTTGAAGATGGCCTATACATGAAATGAAGATATGTCAGTCAAAGAAAGGGAAGAAAAGGAAAAATTACAACAATGGAAGTTAGTATTTACCCAAGAGAGGAGACATTGAGCCTCTTTGAAGAGGGTGGATGCACCATTAAGGTCAACAACATCGTCAACCCTGGTGAAACAGTCCCGGAATGGGTCCTCTTTGAGGATTTTTCTCAGGTCAGGTGTTCATAGAGCACGGACATCCTTTATTGTCCCCTCGGAGTAAGCTGGTAAAGAAGGCGAGTGACCCATTGTAACGGGCCCGAGCTCCTCACTCGGGCGGCTCTGATTAGTTCCAGCCCTCTTAGAACCTGTCCTCTCCGGCGTATTTATTGAAGGAGGAGGTATGATCTCGATCTCAGGGGATTCGAGGGCCTTTCCCAAGTCTTTCTTTGAAGTTCCTTTATCGAGAGGCAAGGTATTAGGTTGGGAGGACTTGGCAGCCTCGACAGATTTCTTAGTTTAGGGTACCAGCGCCGATTCTTCACCTTCGTTCTCCTCGTATTCCAAGTGTTGAATGGCTGAATCCAAGTCCACATGAATGAGTTTTCTCCTCGGCCTCCGAGTAGGGGCCGCCTCATCCTGGGTATCTTCAGGCTTCGAAGCCCTCATTCTTTTGTTGTCTTTACCCGATTTTGAAATTGGAGACTCGATCCCAGGCGGGGCTGGCCTCATTTTGGAAACATATCTGATGCCTGCACAAATAAACATGAATGAGATGACATCAACAGTAAAAGAAAGGTATCAAAGTTTGGGAAGAAAATTTATCGTGATGCTTGGCCTCCCATTTACCCCTCGATAAATAAAGCCATTTGCGCTCATCGTACGAGGAGGTGGCAACTAACTTTCGGACCAATTCCTCGAGGTTAGGGACAGCGTGAGGCGTCCAAGAAATAGCTGCTGAAAAGATTAAAATATTATGGAATACGAAAGCAGAATGTGAAGAAGTATTTGTCAAGAAACTCCACTTATGGTTAAAGTTCTATCTCTCCAGGAACGACATTTGGTCCATGGGGATAACATCCGAAGTCCTTACTCTGATGAACCGGCTCATTCATCCACGATCTTTGTCTTCATTGTTACTAGAGAAGAAGGCCTTCTTTGTTCGACGTTGTAGCTTTATGAGCCCTCGAAACAGCTGGTGTTGATACAACTGAATAAGATGATTTAGGGTAAATTCCAATCGCTCGGACTTTCCGGAAAAATAGTGCAGCATGATCACGATGCGCCAAAAGGAGGGATGGATTTGGTCAAGGGTGACCTCATATGTTTTGTAGAAGTCGATCACTACCGGATCGAGGGGACCTAGTGTGAAGGGTTAAGTGTAAACACTCAAGAACACCTCCACGTGGGTAGTGATGCTTTCCTCAGGGCTCGGGATCTGAATCATGACCTCGTCTCCCCAGCCGCAGTCCCTCTTCATGGCTTTGAGGAAATTCTTCGATATCGAACAACTATACCGAGATACATGTTCGCATCGGCCTGGGATATCGGGGGGATTTTCAATATTGAAATCCTTTTTAATCACGCAAAGGCTGGGGGTGATTTCTTCAAGATTCGGCAGCAATACCGGTTTGGCCGAGTGAGAGGTAGAAGAAAACGACGCTTTATCATTTTTGGGAACTGTTTTGGAAATTTTAGCCATGGTTCTAAGCTAAAGAATACAAACGGTAGTAGAGCGTAGTGTTTTATGAGAACTTGGCATTTTCCAGCATTTAAAGGGGGCGGTGGAAACAAATGGTGAGAGAAAAAGGTGAAGAAAATAGATGATCAGAGTAATTGTGAATGAAGGAGTAAAGTTTTCAATTCAAAGAAGTATCCTTGCATTTATAGATGAGCAACGACGGCTCGGCGGCGCTAGTGGTCGACCATTACTTTTATGCATTTAACGTTTTAGGGAAGTGAACCGACGGGACATTTCAGTCAGTTCGAGCACCCACGTCACAGGAATGACATCATTATTAGAGACTCCGGAGAATCGAGGTTCAAATCGTTTCTTATTGTAAGCACATGATTTTTGCCCTGTATGAAAATAACTCCTAAAAAATAGACGAAAATAATTTTAATTGATTTTTAGGTGTTTTTCTTTATTTAGTTACATTTCAAATATTTTTAACATTTTTAAAAAATAAAAATCATAGAAAAAAAACCCATAAAATATGTCACATTTTAATTTCAAGCCACCTTAGGTTTAATTTGCATTTAGGAATTAATTACATTGAGCTAATTATGCTATTAATCAAAAATTAAAAAAAAAATTGATCATTTTTACATAGTTAGATAGTTAACTTAATTTTATAATTTGAATTAATTTAGGAATTTAGTTTAGGTTTTTAATTAATTAAAGAAAGAAAAGAACAACAAAAAGAATAGGGAAATGAAAAGCTTGGTCTTAAATTCAAATTGGCCAAGCATTTGAAAATTCTAAAATATTTTCCCCCCAAAACCAACCCCAAAATGTTTTCCCCCCAAAACCATCCCCAAAATATTTTTTTCCCAAAACTACTCCCCACCCCATTACTATAAATACACACACAATATACACTACTAAAAAAAAAGGGTGCAACGCCTAAAAACCAAAACTAAATTCCATCTCCCCTCCCATTTTTTATTTTGTTTCTCATCAGCACACACAAA
>MDKF010019774.1:0-16006 GCA_026770625.1 Nicotiana glauca
ATATATATATATATATATATATATATATATTGGAGGTGATTTGATCTGATTTGGCATCAAAATTCGTAGTTAAAATCGAGTTCAAAAAAATTCGTTTGCGACACATGTATCACACATATATCTCACACACAGGTATACATAGATATTCATGAGATACTCATTTGATAAAAATTATTTATATATATATATGTGATATACAAATGATACACAGTATGATACATATATCATCTTTTTCAATGTTCATCTTCTACTTCGAATTTTCAATACAAACCATATCAAAGCTCTACCAAATCATCCAAAGATTGAGATTTAAACTCCTTAAGATATATCCATTCTATTCCAATAATACCCGTTTAAAAGAAAACAAAACTAAAAAATTTGACATTTTTTTACCACAAATAACTAATTAGCTAATATTGATAATATTTTATGAATTGATTAATTTTCATACTAACTTACTAATGATCTGACATAACTAATAATTTTTCTATTAATTACTAATCAAAAGTACACTTTAAATTAATTAGTTAAATATAAATTACTTATCACTAAAAATATTTTTCAAAAGGTCTTTTTTAAGAAAATTAAGTTTCAAAATATGCTGAATTTAGAATCGTAAAAACATTTTCTTTAGCGTAAAGCAAAAAGTGGCAAACTGGCCCAAACAAGGACTAGCCCTTGGAATTCAGAAAGACCACCTCTCTCTCTCTCTCTCTCACACACACACACACACACACACACACACACACACACGCAAACTCTCTTTCTTGCACTTTTTTGCACCACCGGCTCCGGCGCGTCAGCCTTCAACTTCAAAACGGAAAGAGAAGAAGAAATGAGCGAAGGCACGAAGAGAAACGGTATTGGAGCCGGAGCTGTGGTGGTGAAGTCTTCGTCGGACGATCGGAAGTCGTTATCAGCCTCCTCCGATGATCGAAAATCCTCTTCGAATTCAGCTACTTCTACTACTGTTGGGAAGAAGACAGTAATCATAAAAAGTGCCGATATGAAACCTGACCTCCAAAATGAGGCTGTCGACATTGCTATTGCTGTATATACTCTCTCTCTCTTGCTCACACACACGAATTTGTTAATTATTCACGAACAAATTTTCGGAGTGAGAAAATAATTACTAGTAACTGAAATCGTGAATAAATTTAAGTTCTACTCACTCACTGCCTGTGCAAAACATTTACAGAATCAGGTCATTAAAATTTGTACACAATTAGGTCATTTGGCAATTACTGGGAAATCTCTTGATACAAATTAAGTGGTACTGATAAATATGGTAACTGACCAGCTTTCACATGTTAAAATGTCTGTGCATATGACTTAAGTCGTTTAATTCATTTAATTTATAAAGTGTGAGTAGACTTTGAACATCTCGTGATTATAGTGTCTAAGTTATTTTCTTTAATCAGAGGCCAAAGCAGTGTATTTCCTGAACAAAGGATCTTTTGTTTGAGTAAAACAATTTAATTAAGGATTTAAGTTATATACGCTGATACTGTAAAAGGTATTTTAACCTGTGATATTGCTCAGTTATCATTTTTACCTAATCACCTATTATAATGCTTACCAAGAGATTCATCTCTAAGTACCTAATAAATGACCTTATTGTGTAAATACAATATCTCTTGCACAGCATATAATTTAAACTCTTTAATTAATAAATTTGTAAGTACAATATTGAATGTTTCTCTATTTATTTTCTAAGTTATTATCTTTGATTCAAGAGACAAAAAGTGTATTTCTCGGACAAAAAGTGAGATGGATCTTTGCTTGAGAGTCCGAACCAAAGTGTGATTTTATTGGACTCAAAGCACAAAAATAGGTAAAAAGAATAACATGTGACCATTTTATGTATAGCGCATGGAGTGCACGCTATACCTTAACGGCATGTTTGTCCTTTCATGTTGACTAAAATTCGGCATGATTTTGTTTGAACTGTCATCTTTTTTCAGATATTTTTGGTTATAAGAAAATTAAGCATTTAATTTTCATAACTAATCACGATATATTTAGTAATTATTCATATAAAAAATACTAAAAACTTAATACTAAATAATATTCAATTTATTTCATTCGTAACGATTTGTTTGTTAACTTTTATATTTTACACAAAAAATCCAGCATAGCGCATATATTAGATGGGGTTCTATCGTGAAGAAGAAGGACTGGCTGTTTTTTAATACAGGCATAGCACATATATTAGATGCGCTACACCTATCTGTCTTTTCAACCATCTAATATTTGCGCTATACTTGTACTTTGATCGACATTTGAAAATCAGGTATAACGCATGGATTGCATGTGCTATACATAAAATGGTCAAGTTTTTTTCACCTATTTTTGTGCTTTGAGTCTCTTTGCTTGATTGTCAGGAAGAGTCCAGAATTTTAAGTGTCTACTCTGATCAGAATATGACATGACTATACAACTTCTGAATGATTATACATTTTGTCTGTGTGTATAATTTAGGCATTTGAGAAGTGTAATGTAGAGAAGGATGTAGCAGAACAGATTAAGAAGGAGTTCGACAAGAAGTATGGCCCTACTTGGCATTGCATTGTCGGAAAAAACTTCGGTAAACATGCTTGGCTCTTTTGATCTTCCAGCTTGTTTTTTTTCTTTTTCAAATTCATAGGTGCTGCATTGGTTATATTGATAAACATTTCTACATGAAATCAACTTTCTTATTGTCTAATTAGAAGTTAATGCTTTAGAAGGTAACATGGTAACAAAGCTAATGTTAATTGTTTTCTTCTTGCGGCCTATTGCAAGGACATGCAATATATGTTGGAAATGTGCAGATCTGGTCTTCAGGCTTTATCTTGAATGTCAGGGTGGATTAGTATTTGTGCATTTTAAATGACTTGTCAAAGGATCTTATTTTCGTCTAACTTTTGGATCTTTGAAGGTCAAAGGAAAAGCTTACCTGGGAAGGGGGTTTGGTTAGAATTTCTGTGTTGAGGTTTTCACCACTCTTGGTAGAATATATCGAGGTTCAATAGTATTAGGTGGTTCGGTAACTACTTAATTAGAATTATGCAACTACTTGTAACATAAACTGGCATATCGTGTGCTAACACGTTCTCATTAAACTTTTGGTTTTTTTCCTGCAAGAAAATATCAGTAATCACAAAATTTGGTGAGAATGGCCCTTTTTTCTAACAACGGGTCAAATGGTAATGGATATCATCATTTCTAACAGGTCTCAAAAGATAATTTATTGGTTGGCCAGCATCTGGCTTAGCCGGCCCCATTATGGTAAAAGAACCTTTGGTATCCTTTAGGATCTTAAAGGTATCGACAGCATGTCCTTCGATCTTTCTAGGGTTTCTTCGACATTGTCTACCTTGTTATGTGCTTGTTTTCGTGACAAACACACACCCAGTTATTAAACCGCAATTGTTGACATCAGAGATTCTTCTTGTGAACACATGTAGGATGGTGAAATTTTCATTGCTAAGATTGTTGTCATGCGCCCACAGGAGCGGCCAAACTCTCAGCTTGGTGGCATGTTTACCCATTTGCCATGTTTGTGTGAGATTAGAAATTGTGGTAGTAAATAAGGCAATGTTTTCTCTATTAATACACAATCGCTGAGAGATATTGTGCTTATGCATGTACGCAGTTTTAAATTTTAGGTTTTATCGCAAACTTAATTCTTCACATGTCCCACGTTAATTTACTTATTTTTCTTGTCTGTTTTATAACTCTTTCTCCTAAATGTCATAATCTGGTAGGTAAAATTCCTATATGCTAATGCCGGCATTGTCATTTATAAAGACGAAACATTAGTTTCTTGCTATGAAATTCTACTTGTGTTAGTCTAATCTTTTAGGTGATGAATGGTTTTTGTGATTACCACCGGTCCTCTGAGATGCGAATAAATGGATTATGCATAGAGTATCATTTGTTATGCCTATGTGGTCACACATGATTTTCCTGTGCTTGTGAAGAAAATCAATGAGTGATGAAGTGGGTTAGAAGTTGATCACATCTAGATTAAAAGAAATAGGTTAGAGGTTGATCATGACTAAACGAGAACTCTCTGTTTTAGTGATCCATTTGAGAGTAGAAGTGTAATACATCAAATCTATCAGAGAATTTTGCACTAGTTATGCTGTTATTAGTTATTCTGACATATTTCTTATCCATTGTTTGGTTTGATGTAGTAAATCATTGCACAATTTCTAAAAGAATGGCTTGTTTACAAAAATGTCCTCAAAACCAGTTTATCACTCTAACTTTTTAAAAGAAAAATATGTTAAGAAATGTTTTTATATGAAAAAGTTTAAAAAAAATTTATTTGATTTGTCTACTTACTTTGTAATATAGAACTAAATATTTATTTATAAAATAAAATATATGCTAAGTATTTATTTATTTACTAGAGATATAATTTTATCTCTCACTATTTGGATTATTTTAAACTTTCTTTAATATAATAACTAGCATATTTTAATCAAGCATAAATTTTGAAGGACAATTTTGTCTTTAACTAAGCTAATGCAAGCATTAAAACCCATTGCATTGCTAATAGCATGGTTTTCTATGCATTATGCATAGGATAATACCAAATAGGATGTATAACTAATGCTTGCATAACTAATGCATAGGTTCAAAATATCTACCAAACAAGACATTATTAATACGTGAAGCTAATGCATGTATTATTTTATCTAATGCATCCTACCAAACGACCCCTAAGTGCTAAGGCTTCAGTTGTCAAACTATACTTAAGCTTCTTTCTGTCACTTTAGTGAAACATCTGTACTTTTCATTGTGTAACTTGTGGTACTTGTTCAGAGCAGTGTAATAGAATCTAAGTTGCTCGGACACGGGTACGGGTGTCCGACATGGGTGCGGATCTAGACGTCGGATCCTTCGATATGTAAATTCTAAGATTCGGGAATACAGATCCTAGTATGGATACGGGTGCGGGGATTCGGCTAAAATTAATTCAAAAAAAATAAAAAATAAAAAATATCTCTAAATTTGTTAGAAATTTAGTGTAATACTTACGTAGAACTTGTAAAGTGTGGATTTCTTTTTTATTCTCAAGTTGTAAATAAGTAAAGGATTGATGTCGTAGATAAGGTATGTTATTTCTTCAAATTTATCCTAGTTTTGGTTCTGATTTCGGGAATCAAATTGTATCTTGTATCGAATTTTTTCCTTCATT
Source organism: Nicotiana glauca (assembly GCA_026770625.1). NCBI lineage: Eukaryota > Viridiplantae > Streptophyta > Magnoliopsida > Solanales > Solanaceae > Nicotiana > Nicotiana glauca. Next base: position 5,192 of record MDKF010019774.1, read on the forward strand.
GTGGTCAAAGTACAAGTGTTTGACCAAATCCGGTACGGATACACACACCTATACTAGTGTCGTGTCGACACGGGTGTGACACCTAAACTGAAGTGTCGTAGCAACTTAGAATAGAATTATTACATTTTTGGGTACCTATAGAAAAGAAAAGGTTTTCCTTCTTAGTTCACAATGGAGATTATACTGTTCTTTAATACAACTATACTGACCACTTACCCTTGGTATCAAGTAATTTGAAGGCTGACGCTAGTTGCAATAGCCAGTTTCGGTTCAACAGTAGTTCGAAAGTAGCGACTGACATTCAGCCAAAAGCTAGAGGAGGCGAACCTCATGTTTTACATTTGATAATATGAAGAGTTTTGGAGTACAGGTTTGAACTTAAAGACAATTAGCCTGGAGGCACCATGATAAAAGTGGGTTTTATGCCCACCCCTGGACTATACAATTGCACTCAAAAGACAAAATTAACCTAGAAGGCGCCATGATAAATTGGGCTTTATCCCCACTCCCACCCTCAATAAAAAAATAAGTACAAAATACCAAAAGTAATATGTGTAGAAAAGTAACAGAGCTCTCGAGTAACTAATAGTGTGTAGAAAGGTGGCAGAGAACTTGATCTCCACTGTCAATACTTATTAAATTGATTCACGCAGACCTATAGATTTGTCAATTACTTAGCCTGAATGGGCTTTTCACAGCTGAAGCTCTGTTAACATCTGTAGATGTGATATAGATGAATGATATAGTATTATCTTTTGGTCGACGTATCTCATCTGGTGCTTCTTGAAACAACGTAGGACTTTTACCTTCTCTTGTTCAGACAGGAAATTGTTAGACCTTTTCAGATATCTTTGCCTGAGTTATATAGTACTCCCTCCGGTCCAAAATAAGTGATTTTTTGAATGTTTTCACACAGATTAAGAAATCTACCTTTTAGCATTAATTAGCAATGAAATTGACCATATTAACCTTTACTATATCACATAAACACTCCTAATACATATTCCAACACCATTTACTCCAAGGACAATGTAGAAAAAAAATAATTAATTCATTCTTGAAATCTGAAAAAATCACTTATTTTGAACCACAAGAAAAAGACCAAAAAATCACTTATTTTGGACCGGAAGGAGTATAGTTTAATATGGTTATATTTTACTGTCACTAAATTCTTCTGTTGATCTCCTGGTACCTTTTTCTTTTTCCTCTCTCTAGCGCCATAAAACAAGAGGTGGAATATTCAATTTGCAGTGCCAGAGTTTTATAATTTTATTTCTGTGCTTTGGTAAACCAAAGTTTATTAGAGATAAAATGGTTTGATCATGAATTTTGTCTGAAGTGTACATCAAAAGAAATTACTTGATGCCTCCAATATATCTGCTTTCGGGACAACCATGGGGCAATACATTTGTCATTCTGCTTTAGGTCTAAGAGGTTTGTGAATATAATTTTATTGTCTTCGGCTCTGGTAGACAATTTGTCCTCGTGCGATGAATATTACGGGAGTTCGTAATTTGGAATAGCTGTCCGTTGCTTGAGTCTGATGTTGATGGAATTTGTTTTCCACAATATCTTGGTTGCTAATCTCAAATTGTGCTCTGCTGAGCTATGCATAGCCTAGATTTTGTTTGCCCCATTAGCAATTTCAGTTTTGTTGGTCGTTTCCCTTAACTGTGAATCTGTGATGAGGGCTGCTAAAGTCATTTCAATTCAGATGAGAACCAATTCTGCTGTGTTGGTCATTTGTTTTATTCCTTTTTTCTTCCTCCGTATACTGACAGATTGTTGAGTTTGGTGAGGATGTGAAGTCTTGTCTGCATTATGATGCTTTTTTGAATAATTTGTTCATTTTAAATGAAAGATTGACTGCTTTGATGATTTGATCTACAGACTTATTATGCATCGACAAATCATGACATTTTTGTGTTTTACCTTTTCCCACGTAGGTTCTTATGTGACTCATGAGACGAACCACTTTGTATACTTCTATCTGGATTCAAAAGCTGTACTTCTATTCAAATCTGGTTGAACTTGCTTGTGACAATGATAGAGAAAAGGGTGACGACGACAGTGAATGTTATAGTCTGCCCGTGTATGTATTGAAAATTCCCGGCTACAAAGATCTAGTGGGAAATTCATGGTACCTGTATAATCGAATCATTACTCAAATGGTCACGTAACTATTCGTAATTATCTAGTAAAATTATATTTCTTTCGTTTTGTAACAAAAAGTCGCTTAACTATGCCTATAGTGATATGAAAGACGTCCTTATCTAGAGAGATTTTCATTTCCTATATCATATTTCATACTATATTACCAAAAATATTTATAATACCTATATTACATCCCTAATCCATTTTTTTTTCCATTCGATGTTTCAAAGCCCCCCCACCCGGCAATCACCCCAAAAAAGAAGGAATATATCTAGCTTTTGTGTGGGTTAAAGTGGAAACATGGCATAGTGGGAGTAGGCTTTAATTATGGATATTAAAGTGAAAAGGGCAAAAGTAAAAGTGGATTCTACAATTCAAGAAAGAAAATGTTGGGAGTGAATGATTCCGCTGCCAAATACCATTTTCTGAAACGGAACCATGGATTTTGCTAAGCTACATTTCCTACAATTAGAATAAACAAAAGGGAAGAAGAGCTTCAAGAAAGTTCTATATTCATCAGCAACAAATTGAAGCTGAATTTCTGTTCTTCATCATAACAGTTATATCAATTAAAAAATCACGAAAGTTCACTTGAATAACAAGTCAGAAACAACCACGGAATCATGTCTAAAATCGCAATCATGCTACAATTCAAGGGGATATGGGATGAATACGGCAGATATAGAGATTTTGAAGTTGATGCCATTATGATAGATGAGAATGCAACGTACAGTAAACTGATATTTTAGACATGATTCCTAGTTGTAGAAACTTTGTAGATTAATTGTAGTTGCTACTATCTACACTCTATTTGTTGAAATTATAGTTGCTACTATCTACAGTGTATAAATGTACCTATTTTGTAGTCATATGGATCAGTTGTCGTAATTTCATATATTAATTGTAGTTGATATTATTATACAGTTTATTTCTTGGAGTTTTTTTTATAGTCATTCACATTAGTGGTCTTAAATTTGTGTATAAATTGTAGTTGAGATTATATACAGTTTATAAATGTACCTATTTTGTCGTCATGTAGATCACTTGTCTTAATTTTGTAGATTAATTGTAGTTGCTAAAATATACAGTTTACAAATGTAGTTATTTTGTAGTGATTCTGTAGTTCTGGTTGTTGTTTTTGAAGAATTATGTAGCTATTATGATGAATAATGCTTATTTTTTATGCAGTTCACTAATGTGAAATAATTTTTATTTTTTGCAGAATGAAAATTATTTTACCCCACCTAATATTGATTACGGGGTGCTTAGATTCCACACTTTGTGTGATCCTAGCATTCCTAGCCAAATAAAACAGTTATTGACTCCAAATGCTTTAACTCTTTTTAAAAACACTTGTTTTGGTTACTTACTTTGTCTCCCACTCATTTGCATGCAAAACCAATCTATTCATCTTCTCATAAAATACGAACTGTCTAACTCTAACGATTCATTTTTTTCAGTCATCTACAAATATATTATCTACAAATTATCTACAAATCCTCTACAAATATTCTACAAATTATCTACAAATCATCTACAAATATTCTACAATTTACCAACAAATCATATACAAATATTCTACAAATAATATATTCAACTACACTTAACAAATAACTACATAATATCCACAATTTATAGATGAAGTAAAATAAGTAATTAATTTTTGTAGCCCCATCAAAACATATCGTACCCTCAGCTTATGAGATAATGTCCTGTTTATATCTAATTCATTGTTGAACTTGCACCCAAGAAATATAAAAGTACCCTTCGCCTTCAATAACTTCTCGTTGTTCCAACGTTCTAGAAGTGTCCGCATATACTAAAAAATGTCAAAAATCGGCAACGCTCTTGCATCTTTTGTTACAGCGTTCAACGACTCTGCAATATTTGATGTCATTGTCCACGTTCTATTCACTGTTGCATGTACTCTTGACCATCTATGATAGCCAATATCATATAGGTAAGATTTCACACGTGGGTCCACCTCTTCAATCTTCGACATCCTTTCATTAAATTCATCCAGAGTGTATGACCGTGCTGTAGCAAAGTACAATTCATGTAATTGTAGATGTCCGTTCTTGAATTTTGACCTTATATTTGTCCAAATATGTCACATACAAGAGTAGTGTGGCATGCCCGGATAGACAATTGGTGTTGCCTTTATTATACTCTTATTCCTATCCGATACAACATACATTGAAGGTCTTTCACCATATGCCTGCTTGAATTGATCAAAGAACCATTGCCAAGATGCGTCGTTTTCGGAATCAACCACACCATATGCCAAGGGCAGTATTGTACATTCTATAAAAATTTAATTTGGAGGTTTAAAAATATATATAAAATCAACTATACATAATATCTACATTATATATTTATAATATAGACTATTTATCCACAACTCAATCAGCAGATATATAATAACTACATATAACTATGATGTATCTACAAATTATAGATCGCCTACAAGTTGACTACAAAATTGTTACACTTCTTACCTGCTGCTTCCATGGTGCTTGCTGTCAGCATGATCCCTCTGTACGCTGACTTTAAGAATGTCCCATCAACCACTATTACCGGCCTACAATGCTTCCAACCACTTATTGATGTACAAAGAGCAACAAATGTGTATATGAAGCATTCATCTGCTGTCTTCTTCAATTTAACAATCGAACCAGGATAAGTCTCCTCAAGAATATAAAAATATTTGGGTAATTTGCTGTAGGAATCAACCGGATTGCCTCTCAAAAACTGTAAAGCCCTTTCCTTTGCTCTCCATGCTTGCATGTAGCTTAGGTTCATTCCGTGGTTGGAGTCAATAACTGTTTTATCTGGCTAGGAATGCTAGGATCACACAAAGTGTGAAATCTAAACACCCCGTAATCAACATTATGTGGGGCAAAATAATTGCCATTCTGCACAAAACAAAAATTATTTCACATCAGTGAACTGCATAAAAAATAAGCAGTATTCATCACAATAGCTACATAATTCTTCAAAAATAACAGCCAGAATTACATAATCACTACAAAATAACTACATTTGTAAACTGTATATTTTAGCAACTATAATTAATCTACAAAATTAAGACAAGTGATCTACATGACTACAAAATAGGTACATTTATGAACTGTATATAATCTCAACTACAATTTATACACAAATTTAAGATCACTAATGTGAATTACTACAAAAAAACTCCAAGAAATAAACTGTATAATAATATCAACTACAATTAATCTATGAAATTACGACAACTGATCCATATGACTACAAAATAGGTACATTTATACACTGTAGATAGTAGCAACTATAATTTCTACAAAAATTTAAGACCACTAATCTACATGACTAAAAAATAACTACAACAAATAGAGTGTAGATAGTAGCAACTACAATTACTCTACAAAGTTTCTACAACTAAACTACACTTTACCTATACAATTCAACGATAGAGTTTTACAAAAAACACAATACTAAAAACTTGAATAGAAAAAAAAACAAATGTTTACCTTCTCCAAATTTTTTGTCAGATGCAATTTTGGGATATTTTTGGACTGTTTGTTCTTTTTTTTCGTTTTGAAGAAGCCATTGCAAGGCACTTGGGGTTTTTAGCGAAATCTTCAGGAAAATCATCATCTTCACAAAGCTCTTTCCCCTTTCTTTTGAATAAGTTGGAAACTGGTTTAGAATTTGCTCCAGCATCTACATCGTGCAACTTCTTTGATCTCAACTCAGCACGGATTTGTCGAGGAGATGATCGGTTAGTAGTAGGTTCCATTGCATGTGTAGATTTTGGTTATTTTTGTGGCGATTTTGGTGTTAAAACACTCATATTAAAAGAGGGAATATCAGTAACTTTAGAAATTTTTTGTAGATTTTGTGGTGATTCGTTGTTTTTCATGGTTTACAACAACAATTTGGCTAAATATTGCAGCGGATTTTGGTAGAATTGTAACTTGAATGTAAAAATTGTGGGAATAACTTATTTTGTGAAACTTAAGACTGAAGCAAAACGTGGGGAGTTACAGTAAAGTGTAAACGTGGGGTGTGGGGGTGTGGGTGGAGGGGGAGGGGAGTTACGGGTTAATTAATTTGAAAATAAAAACATAATCAAAAAGTGGGGAAGTGAAAAAGAGAGGGTAAAACGTGGAGGATGAGTTTTTAGTGAAAAAAGGTAAAAGATATTAGTATTTTATTTGTGTGGGGTGGGTTGGATCATAATTGTGTCCAATTTAGAGGACCCATTAATCATATCATAATTTTGAATTATGATATATAATTTGTAATTAAGTTTACTAATTGTAATTAAATCAAAACTTAAACAAGGAATGTAATAATGTTGTAAAAGTGGTATATATCAGTAAAAATTCTTCTCAAATTGTGTTGCGTATTTTTTGAGAATCATAGTAGTCATCTAAAATTTGTTGAAAAAACTTGCTATGAAATTTGATTTTATTTGTTAAATTCAAGGAATACTTACTCGAAGCAAGATCAAATATTTGAGCAAAATACATGGACTTATTAATTAACTCTAATTTCATATAGTAACTGTATAACATGAACTAGCTTATTGGCTCAGGCTTACTTGAATGTTAGTACTCCTTCATTTAAATCTCAAAGACAGATCGTGATCTGTGAACTGCAATAAATACAAGACCAATAACGTTGCAAAATACTCCTTCCATTCACCTTATGTTTAATGGATTTGAGAAAATGATATAACTAAGGAAAAGAAATTGTTTCTTTTGACATGCTAAAAGTGACAAATAAAAGTGAAAATCGATTTTTAGAATACCGAACATATAAAAGTGAACGAATGGAGTATATCTTTTCCAAAACAGATAGCAGCATAAATAATGAGAGGCAGAACTAGAAATTTTTAGACATGGTTGTACTATTAAAGAAAGGACAAAAGAAGTACTCATCAAGTGGGAAATAATCCATATTTTTTTTGAGTAATTCATTATTTAATCAAGTGCATCACTCAGCCTTTGTGGAGCATGAGTGCTATCAGATAATATTAGACTAATTTTAAAAAAATATATACATAAAATACTTATTTTGGCGAAAAAGTTATGGATTCAGTTAAAATCCGCCCCTAGTAACATTGACTCTCCTATCACTTAGAGAGTTAGAGTCCAGGAAAGTAAATAAGGTTAGTTATTTTACCACTCTTTGTGATAAAAAATACTTAAAAATGCCTCCTTTCCTAGAAACAAAAAATATAAAAGGAGAGAGCAGATTTCGAATATCATTGTAAACTTCAGAATTTAATAGAAATTGTACTAAATTTTAGAATTTTTTCCCCATATCTTTACAATCCAATATATACGGGTTTGCCTGTACGTACACAAACATTTATGAAGGTCTGACCTGGAGGTTCTAGTCAAAGGCAGATTTCTGATGAACTGTGTTCAATTAAACTCGTTTCTTTTAAGTGTATACATATATAAAAGATATATGTATAAAAGATACTATAAAAGATATATTGTCTTCTTTTGGCTTTTTGTCCTCTTAAGCCGAGGGTCTTTCGGAGAGTCTCTCTATTCCCTCGGGGTAGGGATAACGTCTGCGTACACACTACCCTCCCCAAACCCCACTAGTGAAATTTCACTGGGTTATTGTTGTTGTATATATAAAAGTTATTTAAATGTATATATTACAAGATCACACACTCATTTTTAATCCACTAAATCCTGAATTCCTTTATGTTCGAATCAATTTCCAGGCATAATATTAAAGATGCTCATTGATTGCCATTTAACGCCATCAGTTTATAACAAAGGAAAACCAAAACCATGGGCTGATAATGGAAACTATTTGTTAAGCTTTCAATTTTCTTACCACTTCTAGAAATTCAAGGGCAAAAAAAGGACACACTAATCAAAACAAAATATAAAGGGCAGTCCGGTACACAAAATATCTCACATTAACATAAAGCTCGGGAAAAGGCCGTACACCGAGAGGTGTAATGTAAGTATTAATGACTGCTCTACGGTTTAAACCCGTAACCTATAGCCAAAACAAAATGTCGTGAGAATTAAATCTGGTATTGTTAAAAGAAAATCTCAGCACATAGATGTCGAAGAAGAAGCTTGAGGTTTAATGGAGGCTAATGAATAGTTATCTTTTGGTTTTGTCTTTGTAGTTTCTTCTTCATCCTTGAAAATATGGCTACACCTGCACTCCACGCTACAAAATGCCCTATCACCCCTGTTCATGCATGTATATATTGAGAACAAGAAACCATTTCATGTTAAACTTTAACTAAATACATGTATTAATCTAATAAAAAATATTTACACGATCGAATATTTTGAGAATTTGTTGAAGCATGCTTTGACAATAATTAAAGAGATTACTTTTGTGGCAGCATATAATTTTTCACACTACAACAATTTTGCATGTAAGTCGTAACCATCTAGAGTTATCCTAATTTAGTAACTCAAAAATATAATAAATTAAATGACATGTTATAATCAATTAAAATAAATTTATAGTGTAATTTTTTTTAACTCCTATAAAAAATTGCCAATCCTTTTGTCGCTTTTTATGTAATATAATTTTCTTTTTAGAGTCTCCCAAAGAACACAACTCAACTGTTTAATATTTAAAAATAATTTAACTTTAAATTTCACATTTTACTTTTAATCATATGATTTTGTACCACAAAAATGACTATTGCATGCTTTACACCAACCTTTACAAAAATCATTCTTTTGTTCTTAAAATTCAAGCCACTCGTACAACTTCACATAAAATGAGATGAAGGGGTTCTAACAACAGAAACAACAACGACCACCTAGTGAAATTTCACGAGTGTAGCCTGGAAAGGGTAGTGTATATGCAAACCTTACACCTACCCGATGGGATAGAGAGGCTGTTTCCGAAAGACCCTCGGATCAAGAAAATAAAAAAACGAAAAAAAAAGATAATATGTCAGTACCAACAATAAAAATCGTAGGAAGGGGTTCTAACAACATATTATAAATAGTTAAAATCACGTTAATAATGTTAGAAAATTACAATCTTCTCCAATCAAATCACCAAAAGGAAATCTTTTTTAACTAATGAAGGAAAAAAAAAAGGAAATATGAAGCTGCTTACTTGTACATGTAGATGTCTTGGCCAGGTAAGAGCTTCTTCTTACAGAGAAAACAAGAATCAAGAAATCCACAATTAGTAGTGGCCATGGCTGCAAAAGAGTTTTTAGTGGAAAAAGGAGAGGATGTTGTAATGGTTGGAGAAAAAGGTTTGATTGTTACAGTACTGGTTTTGTTGACTATATTTGAAAAAGAAGATGTAGCACAAGTTGCAGTAATAGCCACATTTGTTTTCGTCCCAGTTATATTTTCATTGCCTTCGAGTATTACACTTAGTCCTACCATCTCATGGCCTTTTATGAAATAACCCTATATATGCTTGAAGAAGAAGGGATATGGTATGGTGACTGATGATATATGAAAAAAAGCTCCTAAATATGACTAGAAATGAAAGGGAAGAATGGAGGTGAGGTAGAAACTTATCCAAGATATTTAGGTTAATCCAATAAATATGTAATATATTGTTTCACGAACATAATTATCACTAAATTAGTAGTATAAAATGTCTTTACCAACAGGATTATCACTAACAGGATCTAACTTGGTGTTGCCACGTTACCCCATTCTACTCTGAACCGGTACAGTAAAATCAATAATTATCAATTTATCCTGTTCTTTTATCTCTTGTTTTGTCGTTTTCTTTAACTTTCCTTGTTAGTTTCATTGGATTATTATTATTATTATTATTATTATTATTATTATTATTATTATTATTATTATTATTATTATTATTCCTGTTCTGTGTTCTTTGTTTTCCCTGTTCTTTTTTATTTTTTTCCCTACAACATGAAATAATTATAGACCCTTAAAAGTCAAAACACGCATTGTATTATTATTATTATTATATAAAATAAGTCAACAAAGATAATCTTATATTATTATTAGAATTTACAAAGGTAGAGTTAGGATTCGAACCATATGAGTTCAGAATTATAATTTTTTTAAGGTATTAAATCCTAACTCAATAATTTATATAATATTTATTGAATTTTTTAATACAAATACAGAGTTTGAACCAAAATAATTGAATTCGACCTGCCACCAAAGCTCTGCCCCGAGAATACATATCCAATCCTAGTTGAAAGAATGAATGAGCTACAATCTATAAATAGTGAGTAAATTATTCATTTAATTTCTATAAATGATCCTATTAATCAAAACCACTTGCATTTAAGGCCTAACGAACTTTCACCCTTTTCTAGACATAGCATGCAAGCAACTCTAATAAGAAAGTAGGCGGGAATACATAAAATTCCTCCTAAATTTATCACGGATTATTAGTTACTATCCTAAATTATTCGTGGTCTTAATTACCTTTTTGAACTTAGTCTTTTGAGAGTCATTACCTCCCTGGACACTGATGTGTAAAGAGTGTAGTTGCACTCTCTTTCAAGCACGTGGGAGTGAAGAAAAATTGAAATATTAGCTTCCAAGTAGGTTATTTTTTAACTTTTAATTATCAGATATAATTTATTTGTTACTGTGAGCACGTGATTTTTGCCTCATATGAGAATTATTCCCAAAATTTCAAAATAAATAGTTTTGCATTGGGTGT
>MU745002.1:5546-30923 GCA_026770625.1 Nicotiana glauca
ATTTTTGTGATTTTCTTTAGATTGTTAAAAATAAATTAATGCATATTTTTTATATTTTTAACATGAGTTATTATGCATCCATTTAATACGAAAAATGCAACAAAATTCCTAAACATTGTAAAATTATTTAATTTGAAACTTTTGGAATAATTTGCTTAGGGCAAAAATCACGTGCTCACAGCTGCAGTAAAGAATCAAGCTTTGCAGCAGCTTATGAGAAGGTGCCCAGAATGTTCTATGATATTTTAACTTGCGGTATAGCATTTGAGAGATACGAAATAGTTTGTGGGATTTGAAACAGCATGGTCTCGTGATTCAAGGTCACTCGAGATGAGTGCAGATGGAGTATGTTATGTGTTGGATGGAATTAGAATTATTTCTAGGGCAATCGGGGTAAATCGAAAGGAGATAGATTGGTTAGCCATAATTTAGTTGGCGTGTTGGTGGTAGAGATCAGCTCTTTCAGCGTGATTAAGTTATGCAAGTGATCTGTGGCAGTGCGTATGAGGCTTGTCAACCGTCGTAATTGATATTGTTCTGAAGTGTTCTTCTATTATGGCTTGTTATGTGGAAGTGGATTCCGGAAAGGCTATGGTGCCTTAAACTATTACTTAGATGTTTGCGTATTATACGGTTATAAGAATTTGTCTGTGTGTTTCTATGTTTCTCCTGAAGTGAGTTCAGTGAAAAGCTGTTATATGATGAAGTGTTGACCTATTAGTGGTTCCGGAGTTACGATAACAATCATGTTCTATAGTACAATGGCATGTCGGGTGCAGTGAGTGGTATGGGATTTGAAGTGAGAATCAAGGTTGTAGTTCAGTGCGGACAAGGATGTCACAAGCCCGGATGAGCAGGAAAGGAGTTTCGATGTTTAAAGTAAGTTGGTATTGTCTTCAACGTCACATGAGATCGGTGTTATGTAAGAAGGGCTTGTATCATGGTTAATGATTCTTGATCGCTTTTTAGCATTAATGAGGCCGGTGGTTTGGAGGGACGACCCAGTTATTTGTTAGGGTAGGTTATGGGAGTGTGTCCCACAGGAAGATTGTATAAGTGTGGCAGGTAGTCACTTGATTTATTAAAGATTTAAACCAAGTATGAGGGTTGTGGTAATATCATTAATTTGAGAATTTATGCCTAGAGGGCACTATGTTTATTGGGTTATGGACTGTGGAGGTTCGCTCCGGTTATGATGGTTGTCCTTGTGTTTTATGAGAAGAGGAAAATTAGTATGGACCTTTGAAAGGTTATTGGCTTAGTTTGATATGATCAGGATCGACTTGAGGTTGGTGGATGTATTTAAATGTGAATTTGGGCTCTATGTCAGGCCAGTTGTGTTCATTTTCGTAATGCACTCCATATGGAGTAGTCAGGGTGTTATTTCGTTGTCAGATATTTCATGTAGTGATGCATTGCGTCGTCATAGTTGTGAGATGGCTTGAGAAATTGCTTATGTGTTGAGGATCCACGTAGAAATGATGTATTATGAGCAAAATGGCTCTTGAGATTCAGATCGTATATCGCACCTCAGTTGTGCTTGAGTTTTGTAGCTTATGGCGTTGTGTGTTGCCTCAGGGATGTTATTACGCAATTAGCATGCTTATGATCGATATTCGGTATTTTGTTGTAATGAGCAAATTTAGCTCGATGTGCAATCTCCTTATGCGAGATCTATGTTATTTGGATCGGGTTGCACGCCGCAACAGTGTGATGTTGAGTATGGTTTTCTATACGCTATTTTTGTATGTCCTACTTCCTGTTTTCTAAGGATAGCCCGTATTAGTGCGGGAGTTAGGTAATTCCTTCCAGAGTTTGTTCCTTTTTGTATCTCGATCGAATTGGTGGCCTATTGGCACGTGGTAGTATCATATGAGACTTCTGATAATGTCTGGGGTGGCTTATTGCCTGAGCAATTGTATCGGATGAGACGAGATCCCTTGATCTAGAATTCTGTGCAATCCAAGTGTATGAGGTATGTTATGGAATTAAGACCATTATTGGGTTCAGAATGAGGTGAATTTTTTGTCGGGAGTATAGACCTAATGAATTGTTGACTCGGCAGTTGATTATGAATTTCTGCACATCCCTTCCGTCGTGGCGGTATTGCAAAGGTTGGAGTAAGAACTGTGTATGTCATGGGATGCAATTGGAGTATCAGATTAGTAGGATTTAGACTAAGTTGATCAGAAAAAGGTCATTGTGGTCCGGTGAGTAAGGTGATGCTAGGTATGAATTCAGCAAAGTTATGCAGCTGTGTTTGAGTACAGCTTGTGGAGATTAATATGGTGACCTTATGGTAGAGACAAGTCAGGCATGAAATTCCGGATGGTGGAATTGGGCTTTAAGGCGCATCTGCATGAATAAAAGAGAATATCTCCATAATGGATCGAGCTAATGTGCTCAACTGAGCGGTGGTGGCATGAGAAGGTGCATGAGAAGTTAAACAGCGATTTCAGACCACTCTAATGCAGTTCTCAGCACGTTCGAGGGCGAACGTATGTTTAAGTGGGAGAGAATGTAACGACCCGACTGGTTGTTTTGAGCTCTAGCGCGTCGTTCAATGGTTTGAGGCCATGAGCAGCTTCAATTCAGGTATTACTTGTACGCGCGGTCGGAATTGAGTTTCGGAAAGCTCAGAGTTGATTTGGGAGGAGGATTCTCATTTCGGAAGCGTGAAGTTGAAGGAATGAACTAGGATTAGAATTTTGAGTCAACGACCTCGAAATCAACATTTGAGGGGTTCCAGCAGATTCGTATGAGGATTTCAAACTTGGGCGTATGCCCGGTTCGGGTTTTGGATAACCCAGGAGCATTTTGGTGCATATTGTGGGAGTTAGCATTTTAGAAGGAATTTCATAAGTTTGTCTTGAAGTGCATTTCAGTGTTATCGATGTCCGTTTGGGATTCCAAGACTGTGAATAGCTCCGTATGTTGATTCTGGAGTTGGGGGCGCGATCGGAAGTGAATTCGGAGGCCCGTAGGTCATTTTGGAGCCATTTGACTAAAGATAGAAATTTGGAGGTTTTTGAGAAGTTTGACCGGAGGTGGAATTTTTGATATCGGGGTCGGAATCTAAATTCGGAAGTTGGAATAGGTCCGTAATGTCGAATATGACTTGTGCACTAAATTTGAGGTCAATCGGATGTGAATTGATAGGTTTAAACATCGGAAATAGAAGTTTAAAATTCAAAAGTTCATTAAGTTTGGAATGGGGGTTGATTCGTGATTTTAGCATTTTTTGATTTGATTTGAAGCCTCGAGCAAGTCCGTAATATGTTTTGGGACTGGTTTGTATGATTGATTGGGGTCCCGGGGGCCTCGGGTGGATTCCGGGAGGTTAACAAATCAAAAAGGGGATTTTTGGAAGTGCTGAAGCATCTGCTTCTGCCATAACCACACCTGCGGTTGGTTGACCGCAGAAGCAGTCGTTCATTCATGGAAGCGGACAAGACCGTAGATGTGGCCCTAAATCCGCAAAAGCGGTAGGCCTGTCCACAGAAGCGGCCCAAGGCCAGGCAGTCAAGACCGCAGATGCGGCCCAAAAGCCGCAGAAGCGATGGGACTGTCCGCAAAAGCGCCCCAGACCGCAGAAGCGATCTCTCTTCCGCAGAAGCGGTGGTCGCAGGTGCGTCCCAAGACCGCATATGCGGAAATCGCAGACGGCAGTGGCCTTCCTTTAGTCGGGCTCAAGGCCATTTATGCTCATTTTTCACTCGTTTCTTGGGCGATTTTGGGAGCTTTTGAGAGAAGACTTCTACGTAGCATCTTGAGGCAAGCTATCCCACCTATTCTTAGTTTAATACTTGAGTTTTTGGTAGATTAACACATTTAAAATTAGTGAAAACCATGGGAATAGAGTAAAACCTAGGGTTTTGTTAAAAACAAGATTTAACCACGAAATTGGTTATGGAATGAATTAGAAATCATATATTCTTATCTTTAGGTTATGGAGAACAACTTCCTTCGAAAAATTTCGGAATTCGGGCACGTGGGCCCGGGGTCGGATTATAGAAACCTTGAATTTAAGGTTGGGAAATTGGGTTAATAGTTAGAATATGAACTTTTAAGCATGTATTGACTAGTTCTTACCCTATTTGAATAGTTGTGGATCGTTCGACTTTAAATTGTAAGTTTGAGCGCGTTCTTCAATCGGAATATAGGCTTCGAAGCGAGGTGAGTCTCATTTCTAACCTTGTAAGAGGGAATTGTCCCCATAGGTGAGTTAATTGGTTATGTGCTTCTATTTGTGGGGGGCTACATATGCACGAGGTGACGAGAGTCCGTGCGTAGCTACTATTATGCTATTGTCCGGGTAGTTTAGGACCCAAAAGCATGCTATACTTTGAATATTTGTAATCTTATGGATAGTTGAATTGCTTAAACCACATCAAAATAGTAAATGAATTTCTAACAAGATCTAAACCTCATTTTCTTAAATTGTTAAAAGAGAATTAGCTTTTTTTTTTTAATAATTGCCCCATGTTAGCTTCGTGATTGAATGTCTCTATGTGTTTATTTTTGGAACGGGCCGAACGCCTCGGCAGATTAAATAGATGCATCTATGGTGCGCCGTCGACCCTCGGCAAGTGCACAGTTTATTTCTGTTGGATCGGGCCGTCGCCTCGGCATGATTGTGCATGATATATATATTGTTGCCTGAGACTTTAAATTTTGATATTGCCTTTCATGGCTTGATATAAATTGATAAGATGATGAAAAGTAATCCTTGTAAATCCTTGATTATTTGTTGAAGGCGTTTACGTGTTTTCCGGCTTCGTGAATTAGAACTACTATATAAATCCATGATTTCCTCACATTTTAGTATATTGTTAATTGACCTCTAGTAAGTGTCAAAGTTGACCATCTCGTCTCTACTTCTTCGAGATTAGACGGGATACTCATTGAGTACACGTTGATTCCGTACTCATACTACACTTCTGTGCATTTTTGTTGCACTGGTATATGTAATCCTAGTGGCCTACTAGGCGTAGCAGCACGGATGATTCTGGGACTAGGTGAGTTACATTATTCGAGGCGACCCGCAGCTAGTATAGTCCCTTTCAGCATATTGTGTTTATTTCCTGTCCACTGTATTTCGGACGAATGTTGTATTTTATTTCCTTATTAGTACATGCTCATGCACTTGTGACACCGGGTTCTAGGATGGTTTTTGAAAGATTTGTACTAATTGTTTATTATTTAATTTGAATTTAAGTAGTGATCTTTTTATTTATGAAAAATGGAAGAAAAAATCCTAGATTTCAGAGGTATTAAAAAGAGAAGTTAATCGATTAATTAAGTTGGCTTCCCCGACAGCGGTTTTCGGCGCCACCACGACCCTTAGTGGATTTTGGGTCGTGACAAGCTCACTTCAAAACTGTTTAACTAATGGTCTATTTTCCTAAAAAAACAAGTTGCATGCCTATAGGGATTAAAAGAGTCTGTTTTAAAAACATGCCTTGTTTCACTATATAAAATGTAGTCATCAGTATTCTGTGTATAGGAAATTCTATAAGACGTTTTCAAATCTTGCAACTCTGAAACTGTTTCTGTGACTTAATGTTGTTCTGGCTGAACAAGCTTTTTTTTTTTTATTAAAAAAAATCAGTAGGCAACTGCTAGGGTCATTACTTCTGAGTTTACAAAATAAACTGCCAGTTTTCTGTATATTTCACTTAGACATCATGCCTTAGGATACTGCTTAACAAAAGGCCCTTATTTATGCTTGAGTCGTGCTGCCTATGTGTGTTGTTTGAGGAGGTAAACCTGAGCCTCTAATTTCTCCCTTTTATCTTATGTGCTAAAGTCCTAATTGTTCTTGTCTGTCGCCTTAGTATTTTCACCTTTAAAAACTTAGGGGTCTGTCTAGAACCACCTATAGGTAGAAGTCCTAAATTCCTCCAGGACCATTAAGAAGCGACGGATAACAACACACAATAGAAATCGTTAACCAACACTTACTTTGAATGACCACTAATGGGATGGGAAGGATAGAAATGGGATACGATGACTACGCGCTAATGTCATGTGTAGCCCCTCATTGACGAGTGTTTATCGGACATTATGTGGGGTGATCCTATAGGATAACCAACCAAGGACTCCTCCTTTCAAAATTCCTTGTTTTGTTTTATAATACAACTTATCCAAAACCTATGTTTTATTATTTGAGTTATGAAAACATGCCTTATTCGTAATTATTAGTTTCAAGTATTTATTTGGACTAATTTGTAAATATATGCTTGACGGGGACCCACAGTTGTGGACCAAAAGGGGTACCTAACACCTTCCCCTCGAGGTCATTTCGAGCCCTTACCCTAAGTCTCTGGTAATGCAAATCAATCCAAGAGTTAATCTCTCTAGGTGCCCTAACGTACCATAACTCGTTAGGTGGCGACTCTTCAAATGCCCAATTCCCAAAAGTAAATGAGTTATTACACACCATGAATGTCGAAACCCGGACCTCTCTCCGCAGAGGGTAAAAGGGGGCGCGGCAAACCTTCTGGGAGATACAGAGGACCTGGTGTCGTAGTTTGACCTCTTGTGTTCTGCCGTCGAGAGCGAGGCTCTTTGGAACGCTCCTGATATTGATTTGATGCATGAGGTGGCCGCTATAGGCTTGAGGGTACGTTTTACTTTTCTTTTATGTTGCTTTTTGTTTTTCTGGCTGATCTGGCCTTAAACTGTCTTTTCGTTTTTCAAACGTACATGGTGGAGATTGAGAGCTCTCGCAGGGCTGACACTCGGGCAAAGATTTTCCTGACGATGCTGGAGAAATATCGGTGTTATCGCAATAAGTGTCGTGATAGATCAACTTCGTACAAATGACGAAGAGCTTGAGTTGGGAAAAGGGGTTGCTGCAGAGTGCAAATACCTTCAGGAGAAGCTGAGGTCGATGCAATTTGAGATGGATCAGAATCTTATCAGGGTCGAGACGATGAGCGCGGAGTGGATGGGAAAGTTGACCGAGTTGGAGAGAAATTTTATCGGGTTGGAAAACATCGAGAGTGCATGGTCATCGGCTTTACTGAGGGCGGAGGCTCTAGAGAACACCATCCGCATCCTCCAATCTGAGTAGGAGTCGAAGAGGGCGATGGCCACGCTAATGGAAACAAGGCTTTAGGAGCGTATTGGCGAGATCGATTGGGAGGCATCAACCATAGGGGATTGGGTCACTGCTCTTGAGGCCGAAAATTAGCAACTATTGGCTCAAGTCGAGTCTTCCTTCACCACAGTTTCCCATTATTTGCATGATCTTGAGGTTCATGTTGAAGCCTCGCGTGACATATATAAGAGTTTGTGGGAGGCGGGTACTGTTACAGAGGCCGCATATGAAGGAGCAAGGGCGAAGGCACGAGAGGCTCATTTAAATTACGAATATGACCCCGCAACACCAGAGGGAAATGAGGGTGTTGATGATGAAGGAGGACCTCCTGGAGACGATGGAGAAGAGGATGGCAGTGATGACGCCGAGTGAAAGAGTTGTTGTCTTCATTGTTGTTTCTTTTTTTTTGTTTCTTGCATTTTTCGGACACTATTGGTTTGAGCTATGTGTCATCTACAACTGTTTAGGCTGTAGCTTTGTATAAAAAGGAGTTTTTCATTGTTGTCTATCTCTCGTTCTCTCTTTTATTTTTGTTTTTCATAACTTTGGCGCGGGGAAGTATATTCCTGTGCGGTGGATTCCTGATTCTCAGGTAGCTTAATAACGCATAGATTGAGCAGGATGTCGATGACGTCTTTAACTATAGGGAAGATATCATCAAACTCGTATCGAAATACTATCCCGTCACAATTCGAGTGGCGTCGAACTCTTTCCTCTAATAATATCCTTAGCCATAGAGATGTTACTTTTCGAGCTTATATCGAAATCTTCATCCCGTTGCATGTCTTAATCCTTTTCGGCGGTGACTCTCAACCTTGAGGAGATATTTTCGAAATTTAATCGACATGTTAACATGTCATTAGTCCCAGTCCATTCGGGTGATGGATTTTAGCCTTAAGGGTGTTATTTCGAGATTTCGTCAAAATATTAACCCGTTGTTGTTCGATCGAGGTTGAACTCTTCTCTTTGGAGATGGCCTTTGGCATTAACGGTGTTATTTCGAGCTTTCGTCAAAATACTAACTCATCGATATTCGATCGAGGTCAAACTCTTTTCTTTGGAGATGTCCCTTGGACTTAAGGGCGTTATTTCGATCTTTCATCGAAATACTAACTCGACGTTGTTCGTCCAAGGTCGAACTCTTATCTTTGGAGATGGCCCTTGGCCTTAAGGGTGTTATTTCGAGCTTTCGTCAAAATATTAACCTATCGTTGTTCGATCGAAGTCGAACTCTTCTTTTTGGAGATGGCTCTTGGCCTCAATAGCGTTATTTCGAGCTTTTGTTGAAATACTAACTCATCGTTGTTCAACCGGGGTCAAACTTTTCTTTTTGGAGATGGCCCTTGGCCCCAAGGGTGTTATTTTGAGCTTTCGTCGAAATATTAAGCCATCGTTGTTCGATCGAGGTCGAACTCATCTATTTGGAGATGGACATTGGTCTTAAAAGTGTGCTATTTTGAGCTTTCGTCTAAATATTAACCCATCGTTGTTCGATCGAGGTCGAACTCTTCTCTTTGGAGATGGCCCTTGGCCTTAAGGGTGTTATTTCGAGCTTTCATCGAAATATTAACCCATCATTGTTCAATCGAGGTGGAACTCTTATATTTGGAGATGGCCCTTGGCCTTAAAGGTGTTATTTCGAGCTTTCGTCGAAATATTAACCCATCGTTGTTCGATCGAGGTTGAACTCTTCTTTTTGGTGATGGCTCTTGGCCTCAATGGTGATATTTCGAGCATCCATCGAAATAATAACCCATCATTTCATTGTCGGATTTTGGATGATCGCAAGTTGCTGTATTTTTTGTACATACGTCAGGTTGAATCCCCGCGTACTCGATTTTATTTTTACTGGATAATACCGAGCGTTCCATGGGGGAGTCCTAGTTTTGCTTAGCTTCTGTGTTTCTTGGGTGTGTCCCGGTTGGCTTAATTTTTGCTTGCTTTGGAGGATACGACGCGTTTCCTGGGCGATTGCTCCTGCTTCTATGCTTACGTTCTTGTTTAAGCAAGAACCATAAGATGAGCCAAGATGAACTCTTACTTACATTGATCTATTGCGCCAACGGGCGATAACGGCCTTATGACGTATTTGCTTTGCCTGACTTTTAGGCGGTTGATGACATGATGATTTGTGGTCTCGACGGTCATATTCGGCCTTTCCCTTTTTTGCATAACTTGGCTTTGCATGGGTTAGGTTTGCGGATCATTTGATGCGCGGGTTATTTTGTAAGACATTCCCATTCCTTTATGTGATTTGCGTGCTAAACGTTGTCTTCCCTTGTAAGCTTTTTACAAAGATTCAATTTTGACTCCTGTTTCTATGCAGCATCGTGCTCTAGGTTAGCACGTGAGGTTCACTCACCATTATTTTTTGGTGAGTGGTTACGTTTTCGGGTTTTGATATGAAAGAGACTATGAACTTTGACTAACACTATGTTTGGATTATTGTTCCCCATCGTTTTATAATGTATTATATTGTATTGTACTATACTGTATTGTATTGTTTTGATGGATACAACATTTGGATAGATTGTACCATTTGTTGTTGTTAAATAACATCTTTATTGTTTGGTTTGGCTGTATTATACTGTATTGCTAAGTTTACTAAAATACCCTCAATTATTTTAAACAAGATATACATATAGCAAAAACAAATGTAAGAACATACTAAAACATGCATTCATGTGAATAACATTCTCCATTTTGTTTTCGAATCCAAATGAGAAACCATTACTAATTCCTATAGATCTCCTTTGTTGTTGTAATTAATTCTCATTTTTTTAATATAGGTAAACCTTTAGATGAACTCAATCCACACAATTCAACAGATAGAAAAGTAACTCCATCAAAATCTGAAAATGAGCAAAAAATAAAGAAAAAGATGATATTGTTCCATATCTCAAAGAAACTAAATTATTCCAAACTGAAAATCCACATGAAGTGGAATAATGCGAACTTCATTTCTAACTCAGTTATCCACACTCAATCTCTCTTGATTGCCCCATCAAAACAGAGTAGCCAACGGACCTTGATTTTCTGATCTTTAATGTGGTAAATAATCCATAACTTAAAGTGCATAATATAATAAAAATTTCTAGCAACATGACATATAAAATTCCTATCTATCTAGTCAAAGTCTATAAAATCCTCAATAGCTAAAGCACAAAAAATATTTAGTCTAACTCAATTGCCAGGTGACGACATCAAGGTCAGTAAAAGAAATTTGCGGTCTTCCAATGGACACCCAATCAGTGTGCGGCACAAGTCTGCATATTTGTAAAGAAATATATAAGCTTTCATGTGCATACTAGGCTCTAAATCCAACACTTGTACCATTTTCCATATCTCACTCTTAGGAATTGGTAGCATAGTTGAAAGGCAATTAATTGCATTAGCCAAATTATTCATCCCACCTCTCAACATATCAGCCATGCCTTCAAGATGATCATGTTTAGATTTTTTATTCCTGCTAGAAGTCGGTTCCTCTGAATATATATTGGATTTACGTGCTTCCTGAGTTGATTGATATTGCTCATATTGTTCATGTTCCTCGATATTTTCCAAAAATGTAGCATTCATGGAAATTAGTTAATCTACCTCATCAATAGTCAATGAACTATCACTTGGTTTTCTCAAATTATTACGAGCACCCCTTTTTACCATATCTGCTCCAGTCTCAGCTTGCTTTCCAGTAGCTCTATCCCTTCCATATAGCTCAGCTTATCATAATTTCTAATCGGCTTGTTCCTCCATTCAGCAATTTCAGGCTTAGCCTGCACACAAAAAAAGTACAATATAATAATGCAGAAAATGAGACTAGATACCTAACAAGGATATTTTCATACCTATTTAGAACAATCTCATCCACTGCAACACTTGGTGGTAATTGGCATTAATTGGTAACATATAAATATGAAAATTACATATACACCATCATATATTATCTAAAAGCCAATTACTATTTGGTGCTTTACGCCTTTGGCTCTTCAATCCAGTTTGGGAAGTGAATCACTAAGTTATGGAAGCGTCACAAAGTGTAAAAGATGGAGAAAAATTCACATCCTACGAGATGCGAGAAAGTTGGTAATGATAATACAAGAACTGAAGTGAACATCGTGGATTATGCAAAAGAACAAACTGCTAAAAATAAATGTACCTGTATCAATTGATCCCGTACTTCAGATTCAGCATTCCACATATTTGTGTTGAAATCCCATGCAAACCCGCTCATCCCATTTTGAAAGGTGTCATAACACTTGCTAAATTTTGTTTTAATATTTTTCATTCGGTTGTGAACTCTCTCCTTGGTAAAAACTTTATCTGGAAATTTTGATTATATCTCTTGTACTATATTGTTAATCGCGTGTGCAGTAAAAGTTCCACTAATCAAGTTTCCAAGTGTGTGCTCATTATAAAATGCATCATTTAAGGCATCATCCATAGCATTTGACCAAATACAAACAGAAGTGTTATCTAAAAGATTTGTGTCGCTTGAGGATGCCTTTGACCTTTTCGGCATATTGACAACTCCATAATTAAGAGATATTCATAAAACTTAATGAAAATTCCCTGCCCTAGTTTTGCTCAATCATTAGTCCCAAATAATCTTAAATTTCTGAAAAGATTCAACAAAGTGAATCGAAACCAGCATTGTCTCTGGTTCTCTGCCCCCAAATTTTATAGTAAACTAAAATTAAAAGCCAAAGTATCCAGCTAAAACCAACAACATAATAACAGTGAGAAAAAAGCACATAACACACAATAGCAACTGTGGAATTAGTTAAAAGAGATGACTAGTTGCATGGCAGAAAACTAAAATACATGTCATCAAAGAAACCAGAGAAGCTATTTTTACTTTATAACTTATTTACATAATTGATCCCAAATCTCATGCCATGCATTAACTCCATAACAAAAACTACTGAAAGAAAAAACAATTGAATTGGCCAAAGAAACTTAGACTTAATAGCAAGCAATAGAGCACAGGAATAGAAAAAAAGAGAATGAAGAATTGAATTGGGTTTCGCTAGGTAGAGGAAGTTTGATAACAACATGAAGAAAAGAGATGAAAACTAACCTGTAAAAATTTTGTTGGAAAGAAATGATACGTTATTGACTAGTTGCACGACAGAAAGAAAATGGAGACAAGGTACTTATTAGTTTGGTGAATATAATATAAATAATAGAGTAATGGGTAAAATTGAAATATAGAATAATAAGTGTGGGCATAATTGTAAAGGAAAATACGAAACAATCCCACTACACCGATTTGGTTGTTTCATAAAATGGGATTTTTCATTGTTCCGGAACAAAGTATTTAACAATACGATACAATCAGTTTTATATTAGCAATCAAAACAAACATTGTATCTGGGGTAACAATCCCGTCGCATGTCTTAATCTTTTTCGGTGGTGGCTCTCAGCCTTGAGGATATCTTTTTGAAATTTCATCGACATGTTAACCTATCATGAGTCCCAGTCCATTCTGGCAGTGGATTTTATCTTTAAGGGTATTATTTCGAGATTTCGTCGAAATATTAACCTATTGTTGTTCGATCGAGGTCGAACTCTTTTCTTTCGAGATGGCCCTTGGCCTTAAAGGTGTTATTTCGAGCTTTCGTCGAAATACTAACTCATCATTATTCGATCGAGGTCGAACTCTTTTATTTGGAGATGGTCCTTGGCCTTAAGGGCGTTATTTCAAGCTTTCATCAAAATACTAACTCGTCGTTGTTCGTCTGAGGTCGAACTCTTCTCTTTGGAGATGGCCCTTGGCCTTAAGGGTGTTATTTTGAACTTTCGTCATAATATTAACCCATCGTTGTTCGATCGAAGTCGAACTCTTCTTTTTGGAGATGGCACTTGGCCTCAATGGTGTTATTTTGAGATTTCGTTGAAATACTAACTCATCGTTGTTTGACCGGGGTCAAACTCTTCTCGTTGGAGATGGACCTTGGCCTTAAGGGTGTTATGTTGAGCTTTCGTCTAAATATTAATACATCGTTGTTCGATCGAGTTCGAACACTACTCTTTGGAGATGGACATTGGCCTTAAAAGTGTGTTATTTCGAGCTTTCGTCAAAATATTAACTGATTGTTGTTCGATCGAGGTCGAACTCTTCTTTTTGGATATGGCCCTTGGCCTTAAGGGTGTTATTTCGAGCTTTCGGCAAAATATTAACCCATCATTGTTCGATCAAGGTCGAACTCTTATCTTTGGAGATGGCCCTTGGCCTTAAAGATGTTATTTCGAGCTTTCGTCGAAATATTAACCCATCGTTTGTTTGATCGAGGTCGAACTCTTCTTTTTGGAGATGGCTCTTGGCCTCAATGGTGTTATCTAGAGCTTCCTTCGAAATACTAAATCGTCGTTGTTCGACCGAGGTCGAACTCTTCTCTTTGGAGATGGCCCTCAATGGTGTTTGTGAGCACGTGATTTTTGCTCTAAGCAAATTGTTCCCAAAATTCCAAATAAAATAATTTCTTTATTATTTTACAATTTTTGTGAATTTTGTTGAATTTTTGTGTTAATTGGTTACATTTTTATTTGTGCATGATAATTCATATGAAAATATAAAAAATATGCATTTGCATTTAGGATTTAATTTTATATTTTAGTATTAATTTGTTTTAGAATAAAATGTAAAGAAAATACCAAAAATAGTCCGTTTTGTATTTTAGTTCAAACTGGTATTAGTTTGCATATTTCTTTTAATTAGGAATTAACTAGGAAATCTAAATGCAATTTGATTGTGATGGTTATTTTAGCATTTTATAAAATCAGAAAAAAAATACAAAAATACAAAATGAAAGAAAAATAAAATTAAAAGGAAAAACAATTAAAAAAAAAAAGGATGATCTTAATAAGAAAAATTGGGCTCATTTCAAATTGAACAAACCCACACCAGACCAAGCCCAAGTAACCCATACCCCAGCCCAAAGGGAATTAATTCCCTCGTAACCCGTTCCAGGCCCAAATTAGCGTTGATCCGGTCCAACCTCCTAAAATCCCAAACGGCGTCGTTTTCCTGTAAGTGATTAAATCTTGGCCGCTCATCTGTTTTAATCCAACGGTCCCTGTTGATTTCCCACTCTAAATAAAACTGTCTTAAATTAATTAAACCCTAAAAAATATTTCATACCTTCCTCGTACCCTCACCCCCTCCCCTGTAACGCCGCCGTTACCACCACCCTCCTCCACCCTAGCACCGCCGGCCGAAAATCGCCACCGCCGGCGGCCAACCCCCAATCACGCCCAAAATTTCACCATATCTTCTCCTTCACCTCCCTGTTCTATATCCACCACTGATTTTCTCTAAACCCTTACCAAACACCCCAAATCTTACAAACCCTAGGCGGCGCCACCACCGTGCACGGCGACGCCACCTCCAAACTTCACCAGAAACACACCCCTGAGTCTCCTCCATCCCTCCATGACAAATCTGCAATCATTGGCTTTCAAATATCACTCAAACGCTTTAAAAATCAAATCAAAATTTCCGGTCAAGACACAAGTCTGTCCATTCGACTCCAAATTTATACCACGTGACCTCCTCGCCTCCCTCATGCTAAAATAGGCGTCAATGGCGGTCAAATATCACCAGAAGTATCCAGATTTTTAAATCAAAAGACAAAAAATTTTGGACCATAACAGTGAGTTTTCTTTTTCTTTTTGTGTAATTCTCTTCTGTTTGCTTCTACTGAATAAACAAAAATTTGTTTTAATAATTGATAGTCTAGTTTAAGTATTAATCTGTTTTTGGGTTATTACTATTAGGTGTTAAATGTTTAGTTTAGTTCTTAGGTTAATTTCCATTGTTTGTTTGTTTGTTAATGCTGAGTTGAATCTTCGTTTAGATGTTCAATTGTTTTAGTTCAATCAATTAGTTGTTAGTTTAATTAGGGTTTTTATTTGATGTGTGATCATTTAAGATTTTGATCCGTTCTATTGAAGTTTGATTGACAGATTAGGGTTTGTTAATTGTTGATATTTCATTGCATGCCTGTTTTAGTTTTAAAAAAAAGAAAATAGAATTTAGTTTAATTTCTTATTTTCTGATTTTGTTAGTTTTAATTTTGTTCGGATTTTAGCTCATATATGATTTTTTCATTAACTTCAATTTTTTATTATTTCAGTAATTGAGTTAATACTTTTATTAGTCTTAAGCTTAGTTTTATTCATTTTAATTAGATTTGTGGATTGGTTATAGCTGATGGGGATAATTACAGTTAGTATTTAACTCTAATAAAGGGGTTTGGGTGGGTTAGTAATTTCAAGAGGGTTTCAGAGGTAGTTTAGGTATGAAAAAGGATAGTTTTATTAGGATTGGTAAATTCAAAACAAAGGTAAGGGTAGTATAGGCATTGCATAGGCAAAAGAACACTCTAGAACCCTCTAGATGGGGGTACAAGTAGAATTTCAGTAATTTTTAGGTAGTTACTTGAATGACAAGTCAGAAAAATAGAGGGTTAAAAAGAAATAAAAAGAAGGACTAATTTGTAAAGAAAGAAATCAGAAAAACCCTCAACTTTTGCCTATAAAAGGCAGTAGATCCTGCCTTGTTGGAGAAGTTTTTGAGCCTCCAAAATTTCCCCCAAAAAACTTCCTCTCCAGTTTCAAATCTAATTTTTTGAAATTCAAACATTAAAAAAAAATCCAAAAACAATAGAAAACCTTCAGAAAAATCAAAAAAAATACTGTTCCATTAGATAATTCAAGCTAATTTTGATTTCTAATGGCTGATTTCCATTCTTCTAGTTCCAGAAATTTCAGATGTTCATTAGTTTGATTTTCGAGCCATTTTGAGTTTGATAGAACTGGTTTTGGATAAATTTTGGGTTTCTGAAGAATTCTGGTGCATTTTGAGTTTGTATAAGTGCATTTTGGGTGATTCATAGTTGATTGTTTGGGTTTTGCTTGGTTTCAAATATTTTCTGGGCTGTTTTGAGTGTTGAATTGCTGCTGCTACACTTATTGTGCTGAATTCTCCCCAATTTCATTGTGTTTCCATTTCCACGTACTTTTTTGATTTCCTATGAACTATGAAGGCTTGATGTAATTTGATTTGAGGAATACATGAGGAATACTGTTTGAACTGCTGTTGAAGTCAAGTTCTGAATTCATTTTGGTGTCTGCCTATGTTTTAACGTAATAAAACAGCTTGTTATTCGAAGTTTTGTGTCATTTGTATAATAGGACTATTCTGAAACATAAAGACTGGGAATCATTTAGCTTGTGAATTCTATAGTTAGTAGTTTTGTTTTTATTTAGTTCGTATTATTAAATTAGTAAAGCTTGAATTCATATTTAATTAAAAGTAGACATTGAATTGTTTAGCCTGCAGATAAGTGATAATTACTCACCTTGATGTAGTATGATCTTATTCGTGTAGTTTGATTATTGGTATCGCTTGAAGCAAAAATGAGTTCGAGATTGCCTTTGTTTGAATCCCAGCGTTATAATATTGTTTAGTAGCAGGTTCAGTAGTCTAGCTTTAAAATCACAGATATTTGATAATTTGAATCTGAACACATAGAGGATTAGGTAAGTGAACTGCTCATCTAGATATCAAAACCTCAATTTATCAGCAAGTATTGATCTAGGTGTTAAGTTGTATTAATTTGTTAGAATTTCAAAATTTTACCTGGCTTTCGACTTGGATGCAACAGGAGTCCGAAATAAAAGTGGCGTTAAGTGCAAGCCTAGGCTCGATCTCCGATCGTGTGCTGTAAAAGATTTAAAAATGGGCTTCCTTTGAATGGCCCAGTTTATGAGGGGATGGCAGTCATTCACATTGAGTGTCCCTATAGGCTTAAAGCCACGTGAGGATTGGGCTTCTCCATCAAGTAGAATTGAAATTAATCTGAATAAGTGTAGATACCTATTAATAGAAGAACTACAAGACTTGTTAGGATATCCCTTAAAATAAAATGAGACGATCCTTGCCAAATAAAATGCAAATTGCGGGGCCCTCATTCATTGCTTAATTAAAAATACTTAGAATTCGGGATGGGCCGTTTAGCGAATTTCATGGCCTTCCCCAAAGATAATAACGCGTTAGACACCTGAGACGCGCTTTTAATAAAATTACATTCCTAAATACGGTTGCACATTTATGTGACCCAAATCTAAATCTCAACGAAGTCGAAATGTATCAAAAGCCACGGGTGCACTGGTGCGACGTGGTTCGAGATACGTTTTCACGACGTTGCATTTCTTAGTAAAAAATAAATGTATAATAAAAGCGGGTTATTAATAAAAGGCACATAGGTTAGAACATGTTTTTGAAATCAGATAAAATCAAATACAATGGTTGAGCGACCGTGCTAGAACCACAGAATCCGGGAATGCTTAACACCTTCTCCCGGGTTAACAGAATTCCTTATCCAGATTTCTGGTTCGCGACTGTAATACAGAGTCAAACCTTTCCTCAATTCGGGATTCAAACCAGGTGACTTGGGACACCATAAATTTCCCAAGTGGCGACTCTGAATCTCTTAATAAATGAATCCCGTTTCGATTGTCCTTTAATTGGAAAAACTCCTTTATTACGCCCTCCCGGGGGTGTATTAGCGAAAAAGGAGGTGTGACAGCTCTGGCGACTCTGCTGGGAAAAGAACCCAGAATATTTTATTCAGGGTTCAGAATTCGAGCTTAGATAAATTGTTGTATTCGGTTATATCTGATTTTCCTACATGTTTCATACTTAATGTGCTAAATGTTTACCGCTTTGATATTATCTGAACTATATATAAACTGTGTCGAAACCCTTCTCTTCTCACCTCCGGGGATGTGCTTACTGGTTGAGAATCCCTATTCTGTTAGTGTCAATACCTTGAAATAAGAAAGAGGCCGGACAAATTACTAAGCCGGATGGCCTTTTGGTTCCCGGTACGTAGCCCCCTCTTCGACTCGAGTTGTCCACTCGGGTACACAGTCTAGAACATATACCCAGGTTTTGAACTTAGAATAACTTGACTCCATGCCGGATCCTTAATAGGAACGCTTATTTGCATCACATGCATATAACTTAGGGGACTCAACATAGGGGTTGGGTCCGTCTAGGACAGGTAACCGGAAATGAAACGACCACCATGATGTATTTTACGTGTTGCATTTATTTGTCTCTGGCCCGCATGATGATCGACTTTTGAACATCGAAAATTTTGTGAAATTGAGAAAAAGAGAAAAAGAGAGAAATAGCAGTGTAAAGAATTAATTGTTTAGTTTTAGAAAAATCGATGCCCAAATGCTGTCGAAACTCTGCCGAAAAAATGAAAAAATGGAAATGTTTTGTTTTTAATAGTTTGTTTTACTAAAAGCAAAGGAAAAATATAAATAAATAAAAAAAGAGTCTTTTGGAAGTTGTTCGCAGAAAAAGAAAAAGAAAAAGGGTCTTTATTTTAGTTTGGGAAAAATAGGTTGTTTATTTGGTTGTTGAAAATGAAAAAAAGGAAAAAAAAGTCGTTATTTTGTCTTGTTTTCAAAAATAAAAATGAAAAAGAGTCTTATTTTAAAATAGTTCGTTAATTTGCCCGAACTACACTGGTTTGATTCTCACCGAATGTGAGATACGTAGGCAACCCTCATCTGGTCCAACCACCCCTTTGCAAAAAATAGCCAAAAATACCAAAATTTTAATTTCTATCCAATAAGTCGGGTGACGCCATTCTTGTTGAAAAATAAGCTGAATGTTCCCAAAAGGACGACGGAAGGCTATTTTTGCAAGAACAGCCACTCTGAGTCATTTTAAACAGCTTGCGGGCATAACCTTGAAATCTTACCAGAAATGCTGAAAGACCGTATTTGCAAAACCGGATTTGTTTGAAATTAGAAATTTTAATAAAAAGAATAGTGTCAGTTTGTGCCTTTAGGACAAATAATGATTAAATCACCTTAATAAATGTGCAGGATGAGCATGACTCAAAATGAACCTTTCTCAATCATGAATAAGATCCCTTTGGAGTTACGTCTGTGGTGGAATGATTTAGGAGGCGAAGGGTAAGATGAAGTCAAGAAATATTTGAAAAGGGTTTATCGGTTTGTTAGAAATTGTGCCTCGGGGAGATATTATCAGAGCACTAGTGACGTGTTGGGACCCGGCACACAATGTGTTCCATTTCTCAGATTTTGAGCTTACCCCAACACTAGAAGAAATATCTAGCTACATCGGAAAAGATGAGGTTCCTTTAAGGCACAAATACTTGGTTGCCCCGAGAATTGTAGCTATACATAGATTTTTAGACTCTCTGAAGATACGTAGAACGGGTCACAACGCAGATCTGGCAAATGGTTTTTGCACCCCGCACTTCATATACCATAGATATGGCCACATCGGGGGATTCAATAATCTAGAAAGCAAGATATGTAGTAATGGTAACCGTCAAAAATGGGAAGAGCATAGGCGTGTCGCTTTCATGGTGGTTTTTCTGGGGCTTGTGGTATTTCCAAGGAAAGACGGAAACATTGACATAAAAATAGTCGGGGTCGTCAGTACTCTAATGACTCAAGACAAAAGCACTCTCGCACCTATGATATTAGCCGATATCTTCCGTGCTCTTACAGCCTGCAAGGCCGGGAAAGACTTCTTCGAGGGATGCAATCTACTGTTACAAATGTGGATGACCGAGCATTTGTGCCATCGTCCTCAGTTTTTGAGCTACGGGTCTCCAGAGAAAACCTGCATAGAAGAGTTTTACACAAGGATTAAAGGGGTCAATCTGCCGGAAGGATTCACGGGTTGGACAACATACTTTCGGTCCCTCACTGCTAGTCAAATAGAATGGACATTTGGATGGTTGCCCGTTGATGAAATCATATATATGCCAGCAGCAAGGCCGCATTTCCTCTTGATGGGTCTTAGAAGCATTCAGCCTTACGCCCCGTACCGGGTACTAAGACAACTCGGGAGATGCCAGATAGTGCCCAAGGACGATGATCTTAGTTTGCAAGTGGTTGAGATTGGCCCCGATGGCCAATTTCCTGAAGCAAAGGTTCGCCAGGTCTGGAGCGAATGTCAATATTTAGCGGCGAATATTTGTGTCCGGGATCGAGCCAAAGGTGAAGTGTCACCTGATTATCAGGCTTGGTATAGAAGGGACGTTGCATTCGGAAGGCCGGCCAAAAGGCCTCACCTCCAGGAGTTTGCTGAATCGTCGCAAGAGCAGTGGGCTTGGTTAGACAAAGAAAATGCATACAGGGCAAAAATAGGCGAGTTGGAAAAATAGGTCCAAGATCTTAGGTTTGAAAACAGTGTGCAAGATGCGGCTGACGAGGGCGAGAAAAAGAAATTGGCCAAAGAAAATGAAGCCTTACGAGCCCAAATCCAGAAAATGAAGATAGCAGCCGAAACCCCTACTAGGAATGCCAAAGATGCAAAGCTTATAGAAAATTTAAGGCAAAAAGTAAATGATTACAGTTTCGACCTCAGCAAGGCAGAAAGGGAATTAGCTGGGGTTCGAAGATAGTTGGCTAAAAACACAGAAGAACGAGACCGCATGATTCAGCAGCTGAGAGAAGAACATGATAATGAGGTTGCGGGATTGAGAAAAAAGGTCATTACCGTAGAAAACAAAATGATCAAACAAGAAAAAGAGTTCAAGGTTGAAAGAGAGCACTGTTATACAACATTAGCACAATTATAAATGAACCTGCAACAACTCCAGGAGCGAAATCAGCAGACTTTGGAGGCCAGGGCCGAACAGATAGGGAGATTGCTTCAGGAAAAAGGCATAATCAGAGAAAGAATCCTAGCTATTGCTCACCACATCACCAGAAAATGCCAAATGTGCGAGAATATGACTCAGACTACCTTCTTTGCCTCAGTGATGATATTTGTGAAACAGATAATGAGTGACCTAGACAGACTCCAAGGGGAACTTGCACATAGGCCCGCGGCGAGATCGAACGATGTCCCCCGGGCACCAGGAGCTTTGATGTATTCATGATTGTCATTAGAGTCTGTATTTCATTTTTACCAGAGTGTATCAGTTATTAGAGTCTGTATTTTCATTTCAAGTCAGTCTGCATTTTTATTTTGAAGTAGAATAGTTGTTGATGGAGTTTGTAGCCTGTCTTATCATTTAGAGTCTGTTAGTTATCTTCATGCGTCAGTCTTGAGTCCTTGTATTTGAAATGCTTGTTATTAGTAAAATTGAAAATTCCAAAAAAAAAACATTTTTGTTTCTATTTTACATTTATTTGATCTGATTGAGATGCGTAGGCAGTCCCTATAGGATCTGACCATATGAAAAAGGAAAATATAGTAAGAATAAAAAAAACTAAAATGAAAAGAAGAGCGGAGCAATAAAAGAAAACGGGAAAGAAAAAGAAAAACAAAAGAGAAGGGAAAATATGCAACAAAGAAACGATGACAAAATAAAAGAAACAAGGCAAGGATAAAAGAAAGATGTCACAGTCAAAGCCGGAATGACGCAAGCGGTCGAGCAAAATTGCATTCATGTCCCAAATGTGCGGTTATCTATTTGATTAATGCCTTAACCACAAACAACATTGTCGTTGATAATGAGTCCAGGCAAGTGATTCAGTTGACTGGCATTCTGGCAACCCACCCATACAATACCCGTTCTAAAGATAAGTCAAAAATGGTCAATCAAGAGTTAGAAGCAAGCATCGTCGACCCATCTAGAGAGGAAGAAGTTGTGGATGTCAACGCCATGAAAGAGGAAATGTATAAGTTGAAGCAACAGATGACCGAAATGTACCAGGCTTGGACAAAGGGACACCCACTACGAGCTTACCCTGCCAACCCTACCTACATCCCACCATTAGCTCAGCCACAAGATCCTCCTACAGTTAATTCCTCTCCGGCCTACCCTGCTTACCAGCAATACTATGCAACTACTTCCCAAACTCCACTACCTCCCCCACCCAAGAATATCCCATGCCCTCCACCTCCAACCACTCCCGTGTTTGTGGCTCCTCCACCCGCCACATTACAGAGATCTTCTAGTGAACCCCTGTTTCAAACTCAGGAAACCCACTACTACCCACCGGAACCCACCTTCAAACCACCAGAACCATATACTTACACTCCCCTTCTTGATATCTCAGCTGAAGAATAGAAGCCTTCTAAAAACCCTGAGCAGGAAGAAATGATACGAAAGGTGAAAAGCTTGGAACAATCGTTCAGAAATATGCAAGGTCTAGGAGGACAGGTGAGTGTCGCTTACAAGGACTTGTGCTTGTTTCCTGACGTCCAATTGCCTGCGGGATTCAAGTTACCAAAGTTTGATCTGTATGATGGACATGGTGACCCAGTAGCACATCTGCATGGATTTTATAGCAAAGATGAGAGGCGCTGGAGGAAGGGATGAGTTATTAATGGCATACTTTAGTCAAAGTCTCAGTGGTGCTACTTTGGAGTGGTACACACAACAAGATCATGCCTGATGGTACACTTGGGATGATTTGGCCCAAGCCTTTGCAAGCCATTTTCAGTACAACTTAGAGATCGTTTCGGACCGATTATCACTGACCAAAATTGAGAAAAAGCCAGGGGAAAGTTTCAGAGAGTATGGTTTTCGGTGGAGAGAACAGGCCGCCAAAGTTGATCCTCTAATGAAGGAAAGTGAAATGGTCGATTATTTTCTGCAGGCTTTGGAGCCTACTTACTATGGTCATCTGGTGTCAGCAGTGGGAAAATCTTTTAATGAGGTAGTGAAAATGGGGAGTATGGTGGAAGAAGGTCTCAAGACTAACAAGATTATAAGTTATTCAGCGATTAAAGCAACTACCCAGGCCATCCAGAGCGGCATTGGAGGAGTATTGGGAAAGAAGAAAAAGGAAGATGTTACAGTAGTAGAATCAAGAGCTTGGTCCAGGGGTCCATCGCCATATTATCATCAACCACGCCCCCATCCCCAAATCTACCCACATAGCCCATATGGCCCTCCACAACATTACTATCCACCTCCAGTTCCCCACTTCTCCGTCCACCACGCCCAAGCATACCCTCAACCTCAGGCACCATGGCGTGCACCTACCCCACAAATACCTACCACACTCAAAACACATACCCACCTCCGAGAGCCTACAAAAACCCCACTGGACCCAGTTTTCGACCCAACCTTGCTGCCAAGAATGATAGGTTGCAAAAGAAGAAGACTTTGACTCCGTTAGGAGAATATTATACCAGCTTATTTCACAGATTGAGACAGTTGGGCATGTTAAATCCAATTGAACCCAAATTGTCAAATCCTCCCCCAAGGAACCTGGACCATTCAGTGAATTGTGAGTATTGCTCAGGTGCCCCAGGGCATGATACAGAAAAGTGCTGGCATTTGAAAACGGCCATCCAGGAGCTCATTGATACCCGCCGGATTAAAGTACAGGCTCCGGAGAAGCCTAATATCACTCAAAATCCATTACCCACACATCATGAGACTCATATGATCGAGTTAGTACAAAAAGGGGAATGCTAGAAACCTTCACAGACCGTGATGATGATCAGGGCTAGTGAGAACAAAGCAAATGAGAAATTAATTAGTGAAAAGGCATTGGTCACAGTAGAATAGACAATCAGCAAACCAATGATGGCAGTAAAACAAGAACCCGTTAAAGTACCAGGAGTGGTTGTTAAACCTGTTGTGATTGTAAAGGGCGCTCGCACAGAGCCAGTTATCATCAAACCAGTGACTCAGTTGCCTATAGTCAGTGAAAAGGCCGTCCCATGGAATTACAACCGAGTCACTGTAATGTAAAAAGGAAAAAAAGTTAAAGAAGAAGTTTGTGAAACTCATGGATTGGCTCGTTCAGGGAGATGATTTGCCCTTGAAGAGTTGAGAAAGGTTAAAGCAGCCAAAGACAATCCAACACCAGTAAAAAGGGTCGTAACTGAATAAGAGGTTGAAGAATTCTTAAAGAAGATGAAGGCGCAAGATTATTCTATTGTAGAACAACTGAGGAAAACTCCAGCGCAGATCTCACTGCTGTCTCTATTGATTCATTTGGACGAGCATCGCTGGGCATTGATGAAGATTCTAAATGAAGCCCATGTTCCGGATAAGATCTCTGTAAATCATCTGGAGAAGTTAGCAAATAAGATTTTTGAGGTTAACAGGGTTATATTTTCCGATGATGAATTGCCTTTAGAGGGTACTGAGCATAATAGGGCACTTTACCTCACTGTGAAGTGTGAAGACTCTGTAGTTACTCGAGTGTTGATTGACAACGGGTCTAGCGCAAACATTTGCCCTCTCTCCACCCTGGAAAAGTTAAAAGTGGACAGTGAGAGAATCCAGAAGAATAGTGTCTGCGTACGAGGATTTGATGGGGGAGGAAAGGACACGGTCGGGGACATCGTGTTAGAACTGACAATAGGACCAGTTGAATTCACAATGGAGTTCCAAGTGCTCGACGTGGTTGTTTCTTACAATCTCTTATTGGGTTGGCCCTGGATTCATGCCGCAATAGTTGTGTCGTCTACCTTGCATCAGATGGTCAAATTCGAATGGGACCGACAGGAAATTATTGTGCATGGAGAGGATAATTCATGTAATACCATTATGCCTTTCGATGAAGCTGAGGATGACAAAGGTCCATGGGTTTACCAAGTCTTGGACACAGTGTCAGTTGCCAAAATTTCGGAAGGAGAATATATTCCTAGGCCCAGAGTAGCTGCTGCATCTGTCATGGTAGCTTCAAAAATGATAAAGAATGGATTTTTACCTGGAAAGGGTTTAGGTGCTTCGTTACAGGGCATCATACAGGCGGTATCTCTTCCTGGAAACTTGGATACTTTCGGGTTAGGCTTTAAGCCCACTACTGCTGACATAAGGCGAGCTAAGCAGATGAAAAAGAGAGCAGGGACCCTTCCAAAACCCATACCCCGCCTATCCCGTTCCTTTGTCCGGCCTGGTACTAAGAGGCGCCCAGCAACAGTAATGCTTCATTCTGTAATGACGGAACCCGACAAGGACCTGATGGAAAGGTTTGAAAAGCTGTTTGATAAGGTGAATATGGTGGAGGCAGGCAAAGGTCCAAGCAAAGCAGACGTGCAGTTCGTGGGGGCCCGTGCCAAGCTTAATAATTGGGAAGCTACTCCTCTTCCTACCCGGAGGGAGTCGTGGTAGTTAGTTTTGATTTTCCTTTCAATTTAATCTGGATTATTTCCAAGGTTGTAATTCGGATACTATATTCCGTTCGTTTGGATGAGTTAAAACCTTGT
Source organism: Nicotiana glauca (assembly GCA_026770625.1). NCBI lineage: Eukaryota > Viridiplantae > Streptophyta > Magnoliopsida > Solanales > Solanaceae > Nicotiana > Nicotiana glauca. Next base: position 30,839 of record MU745002.1, read on the forward strand.
TATCTTACATTTTTAATGAAATGCAATTTCCTCTCTTTTTCATTCCTGATAGCCTTTATTTTGTCTTTCTTTTCTTTCTTGTATA
>MU745002.1:31883-47509 GCA_026770625.1 Nicotiana glauca
CTTGATTACCAATCTAACTCCGAAATAATAATACAAGAAATTGAATGTGATGACGAGGTAGAATATGATGATGAGGAAGCCTTTGAAGAAATCAGTAAAGAATTAAGTCAATTTGAGGAAAAACCCAAACCTAATCTGAATGATATAGAGGCAGTGAATTTAGGGGATCAGGAGAATGTTCGGGAAACAAAACTAAGTGTCCATTTGGAAGCTCCGCTTAGGGATGAAATAATCAAAGCATTGCTTGAGTACAAAGATGTTTTCGCATGGTCATATGACAATATACCGGGTTTAAGAACCGACTTGGTGGTCCACAAATTGCCCATTGACCCCGCATGCCCTCCTGTCAAGCAGAAGTTGAGGAAATTCAAAATAGATATCAGTGTGAAAATCAAAGAAGAGGTCACCAAGCAGTTTGATGCGAAGGTTCTCCGGGTTACCCGATATCCCACCTGGTTAGCTAATATTGTGCCTGTACCAAAGAAGGATGGGAAGACCAGAGTGTGTGTTGATTACCGTGATCTCAATAAAGCGAGTCCAAAAGACAACTTCCCATTTCCAAACATCCATATATTGATTGACAATTGTGCCAAACATGAGATCGGTTCCTTCGTGGATTGTTATGCGGGCTATCACCAGATTTTGATGGATGAGGAAGATGCGGGCTATCACCAGATTTTGGGGAATGTATTGTTATAGGGTTATGCCATTTGGGTTGAAGAACGCAGGGGCAACATATATGAGGGCGATGACTACCATGTTCCATGATATGATACATCGGGAAATCGAAGTCTATGTCGACGACGTGATTATAAAGTCGAGAAAGCAGTGTGATCATGTTAAAGACCTGAGGAAGTTTTTCTAGAGGCTCCGGTACAATCTTAAACTTAATCCAGCGAAGTGTGCGTTTGGAGTCCCGTTAGGGAAGTTGTTGGGGTTTGTGGTAAGTCGACGCAGTATTGAGTTAGACCCGTCCAAAATCAAAGCCATTCAGGAGTTACCACAGCCAAAAAGCAAGAAAGAGGTGATGAGTTTGCTTGGCAGGTTGAATTATATCAGCAGGTTCATTGCTCAGCTTACGACGACTTGCGAGCCTATCTTTAAGCTGCTAAAGAAAGATGATGCGGTCATATGGACGGATAAATGTCAGGCAGCATTTGACAAGATTAAGGAGTATTTGGCCAGTCCACCTGTATTGGTTCCACCAGAGCCAGGAAGACCTTTGATCCTCTATCTGACAGTTTTGGATAACTCTTTTGGTTGTGTACTGGGGCAGCATGATGTCACAGGAAATAAAGAGCAAGCGATTTACTACCTCATCAAAAAGTTCACATCTTATGAGGTAAAGTACACTCAGCTTGAGAGGACGTGTTACGCATTGACATGGGTAGCGCAGAAATTGAAACATTACTTGTCATCATATACCACTTATCTCATCTCGCGGTTGGATCCATTGAAGTACATTTTTCAGAAGCCCATGCCCACAGGGAGGCTCGCAAAGTGGCAAATCCTGCTCACGGAATTTGATATTGTCTACGTGACCCGTACTGCAATGAAAGCACAAGCAGTGGCTAATCATTTAGCCAAGAACCCAATTGATGATGAATATGAACCTTTGAAGACATATTTCCCTGATGAGGAGACAATGCATATCGAGGAATCAGAACAAGATGAAAAACCGGGATGGAAGTTGTTCTTTAATGGTGCTGCCAATGCCAAAGGTGTTGGGATAGGAGCAGTACTTATTTCCGAGACAGGGCAGCATTACCCTGCTACAACTCAACTTCGTTTCTACTGCACCAATAACATGGCTGAGTACGAGGCATGTATTTTGGGTTTGAGATTGGCTATAGACATAGGTGTCCAGGAGATCTTGGTCATGGGCGACTCGGATCTTTTGGTGCATCAAATTCAGGGAGAATGGGAGATACGAGACTTAAAGCTCAGACCGTACCGACAATGCTTGCATGAACTTTGTCAACGGTTCCAGTCAATAGATTTCAGGCATATTCCAAGGATTCATAATGAAGTTGTTGACGCTTTGGCTACTTTGGCGTCGATGTTGCATCATCCAGATAAGGCTTATGTAGACCCGTTACAGATTCAGGTCCGAAATCAGCATGCCTATTGTAATATGGTGGAAGAAGAACTTGATGATAAATCGTGGTTTCATGATATCAAAGAATACCTCAGGATGGGAGTATATCCGGTACAGGCCACAGGGGATCAAAAGAGAGCCATTAGACGCTTAGCAAGCAAATTTTTCTTCAGTGGAGGAGTGTTGTACAAAAGAACTCCAGATCTTGGTTTATTGAGGTGCATGGATGCTACACAGGCTACAGCTATCATGATCGAGGTACATGCAGGAGTTTGTGGACCTCATATGAGTGGATATGTATTGGCCAAGAAGATTCTTCGAGCAGGATATTATTGGCTCACTATGGAACGAGATTGTATCAGTTTCGTACGCAAGTGTCATCAGTGCCAAGTACATGGAGATTTGATTCATTCTCCACCATCTGAATTGCACACAATGTAGGCACCATGGCCCTTCGTTGCTTGGGGAATGGATGTCATTGGGCCAATCGAGCCAGCGGCGTCAAATGGGCACAGGTTTATTCTGGTAGCCATTGATTATTTCACAAAGTGGGTTGAGGCGAAAACTTTCAAATCAGTGACCAAGAAGGCAGTGGTTGATTTTGTGCATTCAAATATCATTTGTTGATTCGGAGTCCCGAAAGTAATTATCACAGATAACGGTGCCAACATCAATAGCCATTTGATGGTGGAGACATGTCAGCAATTTAAGATCACGCACCGCAATTCCACCCCATATCGTCCCAAGGCTAATGGAGCGGTCGAGGCAGCTAACAAGAACATCAAGAAGATACTTCGAAAAATGGTGGAAGGATCCAGGCAATGGCATGAGAAGTTACCTTTTGCTCTGTTAATCTATCGCACTACTGTTCGCACTTCAGTAGGGGCAACTCCTTATTCACTGGTATATGGTACAGAGGTGGTGATACCTGCAGAGGTTGAAATACCATCCCTTCAGATTGTTGCCGAAGCAGAAATTGACGATGATGAGTGGGTCAAAACCCGTTTGGAACAATTGAGCTTGATTGATGAAAAGAGATTGGCAGCAGTATGTCACGGACAGTTGTAACAACAGAGAATGGCAAGGGCATATAACAAGAAAGTGCGTCCGCCGAAGTTTGAAGTGGGTCAATTGGTGTTGAGGCGTATCTTACCTCATCGGGCCGAAGCAAAAGGAAAGTTTGCTCCCAACTGGCAGGGGCCATTTGTTGTAACCCGAGTGTTGTCCAATGGTGCATTGTATCTAACAGATGTGGAAGGAAAGTGTGTAGAAATGGCTATCAACTCTGATGCAGTCAAGCGATACTATGTATGATTTCTTTATCTAAATGTACCTAATTGTATTTGGCATGTTTTGAGATTGAAATGACGAAGGCATTTTGTTCTGCTATCCAAACACTTTATCCTTTGTTATCCCTTTGAGCCTTATTCTATTTTCTTTCGTATTCCTCTTTCGGAATCAATAACAAAACTCGAAGACCCGAACAGGAAAAGTAAGTAGAGAAACAAGAGAAAAATAGCGAAAAAGAAAAGAAAGGAAAAGAAAAATAAAAGAAAAGAAAAAGAAGAAAAAGCAAAAAGAGAAAAACAGCAAAAAAGAAAAGAAAGAAAAAGAAAAAGAAGAAAAAGCAAAAAGAGAAAATAAAAAGAAAGAAAAGAAAAGAAAAGAAAAAGCAAAAAGAAAAAGAAAAAGAAAAGAAAAGAGAAGGAAAAGAAAAGAATGAAAAGAAAGTGGAAGAAAGAAAGATCGCAACAATAAAGTAATTTCTATGACCTGAACTACGTTTGACTTGATCCCGAAAGGGTACGTAGGCAGCCTCTGTTTGAGGTTCAGTCACAACAAAATAAAAGTCCAAAAGTCCCCAAGAAGGAAACTGGGGCAGAAGTTGTGGTTGTTGTGAGAGATTTGATTCTGAAAGTTGTAATTTTGAACCCATGTTGAATTACTTTTGAGCCTCTATACCTTTGTTTCTAAAACCATCCAAAAGCCACATTACGGTCCAAAGAAAGACCTTCTGATCAATCTTCAAGAAATGCCAGTACGAGCAGGTAAAGTGATTCATGTTAGGGGCAACACTCTAGTGCCAGAAGGAAAATGATGAAAATGAGAGAGTCTTATCGGTGAAAACCCTCACGGGCACCATAAGGCGACGTGAGTTGAGAGAAAGAAAATGAGAGAGTCTTATCGGTGAAAACCCTCACGGGCACCATAAGGCGACGTGAGTTGAGAGAAAGAAAATGAGAGAGTCTTATCGGTGAAAACCCTCACGGGCACCATAAGGCGACGTGAGTTGAGAGAAAGAAAATGAGAGAGTCTTATCGGTGAAAACCCTCACGGGCACCATAAGGCGACGTGAGTTGAGAGAAAGAAAATGAGAGAGTCTTATCGGTGAAAACCCTCACGGGCACCATAAGGCGACGTGAGTTGAGAGAAAGAAAATGAGAGAGTCTTATCGGTGAAAACCCTCACGGGCACCATAAGGCGACGTGAGTTGAGAGAAAGAAAATGAGAGAGTCTTATCGGTGAAAACCCTCACGGGCACCATAAGGCGACGTGAGTTGAGAGAAAGAAAATGAGAGAGTCTTATCGGTGAAAACCCTCACGGGCACCATAAGGCGACGTGAGTTGAGAGAAATAAAAATGAGAGAGTCTTATTGGTGAAAACCCTCACGGCCACCATAAGGCGAAGGTGAGTTTTCAGAGGGGCAAATGAAAGAAGTCTGTGGTTGAAAGGTGTTTGAAACATGGCAAAACAAGCAAGGTTTGGGTTTTGGTGAAAGTCGGGTTTTGAAAGTATGGAACAGCAAATGTGGCAATTGAAAGTTGATTGGTTAGACAGACTAGGCTGGTTAATCCAAAATGCATGGCACAATCAAGGGTACCAGCCGTTCCACTCAGTAAGTCCTATCCTTTTTCTCTTCACTACAAATCATCCGTTTTCAGATTCTTTCTATCCTTAACTTTCGAGGTCATTGCATTTCATTCTCTTGAAGTCTGTCTATAAGATGTTTCAGTGTCAGTTCTATTCAAAAACAAAAGAAGGATGTCAAGGCTAACTACCAGCTTCCCAGTTGTATGGCACAAGGTTGGAACATGTCAATAAGAAAGTAAGGCATGAAGGACCAATGGAAATCCCATCACTGGGATAATTAGATAATTGTGGGGAAGAAGCAAAGTTTTACAAGAGGGGTCAGAAACACAAAACAGCAATACGGGTTAGAACATTTGGGTCATCAAAGTCAGAAGGTGGAAGGTCAGTCAGAAAGTCGAGGCGTTTCAAAGCAAGTCCAAGAAAACAAGTTGGAGCAGAGCCGGAAGAAGGAACATTCCCAAAAAGAATGCCAGCAGCTAACCACCATTTTATATTAACAAATTTTTCTTTGATTAAGACAGGGGCAGAAAAATTCTTTGTCTGTTTGGTTGCAATCAGGAGCCCACCTGGAGAACAAGGGAATACATTTCAAGTTTCGCAATTAGGAGCCCACCTGGAGAACAAAGGGAATACATTTCAAGCACAGCAGTCAGGCACCCACCTGGAGAACAAGGGAAGTATAATATGTGGTAACATAATGCACCCAGCCATCAAACTGGGGCAGAAAATTTTCTTTGTCTTGTATGTTTTATTGCAGTCAGGAGCCCACCTGGAGAACAAGGGAATACTTTTCAAGCATCGCAGTCAGGAGCCCACCTGTAGAACAAGGGAATACATTTCAAATTCAGCAATCAGGAGCCCACCTGGAGAACAAGGGAATCCATTTCAAAGTTCGCAATCAGGAGCCCACCTGGAGAACAAGGGAATACATTTCAAGTTCAGCAATCAGGCACCCACCTGGAGAACAAAGGAAGTACAATTCAATTTTAACTGTCAGTTTTAATATTTGATAACATGTTGTACCCAGCTACCAAACTGGGGCAGAAATTTTTCTTTGCTTTGTCTGTTTTGTTGCAATCAGGAGCCCACCTGGAGAACAAGGGAGTACTTCTCAAAGTCAGCAATCAGGAGCCCACCTGGAAAACAAGGGAGTACTTTTCAAAGTCAGCAATCAGGAGCCCACCTGGAGAACAAAGGGAATATTTTCAAGATTCAGCAATCAGGAGTCCACCTGGAGAACAAGGGAATACATTCCAAATTCAGCAAGCAGAAGCCCACCTGGAGAACAAGGGAATACATTTCAAAGTTTCAGCAGTCAGGCACCCACCTGGAAAACAAGGGAAGTACAATTCAAATTTTAGCTTTTAAATATTTGATAACATGATGCTCCCAGCCACCAAACTGGGGCAAAAAAATTTCTTTGGATGTCTATTTTGTTGCAAACAGGAGCCCACCTGGAGAACAAGGGAATACTTTTCAAGCATCGCAGTCAGGAGCCCACCTGGAGAACAATGGAACACTTTTCAAGCATCACAAGTCAGGAGCCCACCTAGAGAACAAGGGAATACTTCTCAAACATCAGCAACCAGGAGCCCGCCTGGAGAATAAAGGCACGTATTTCAAATTGTAGCAATCAAGCATCATCAAGAGGAATGGCAAAACATCGCCAAGGCAACAACAAGAATCCCATCGAAAGAATACAAGATACAAGTTCAAGGCAACACAAGAGCAAGTTTGAAGACATAGATAGGATCTTTTGTAAATCATAGATCATAGTTTAGGATAGCTTATTTTGTTTTACCACGGTGTAATAAGGAGGCCAGCGAGCAGTAGCAGCAGCAACAACAATGAGATCACAACTTCTGGTAGTCTCAAAGTACCAGACATTCCCGAATTACACTGACCTGATTCCTATTTAGCCTGGGATATGTAGGCAGCTTCTGAAGCAGGGTGCGGTCAGCTCTTTCAAAAAATACTTCACACGAAATATGCAAACGGGCAAAAATCACTCATTTCCTCTCACTTGTCTTTGCACGAAAACTCTTCGTGTTTTCGGGCAAAGAGGGGAAGTTGTGAGCACGTGATTTTTGCTCTAAGCAAATTATTCCCAAAATTCCAAATAAAATAATTTCTTTATTATTTTACAATTTTTGTGAATTTTGTTGAATTTTTGTGTTAATTGGTTGCATTTTTATTTGTGCATGATAATTCATATGAAAATATAAAAAATATGTATTTGCATTTAGGATTTAATTTCATATTTTAGTATTAATTTATTTTAGAATAAAATGTAAAGAAAATACCAAAAATAGTCCGTTTTGCATTTTAGTTCAAACTGGTATTAGTTTGCATATTTCTTTTAATTAGGAATTAACTAGAAAATCTAAATGAAATTTGAATGTGATGGTTATTTTAGTATTTTATAAAATTAGAAGAAAAAAAATACAAAAATACAAAATGAAAGAAGAACAAAATTAAAAGGAAAAACAATTAAGAAAAAGGATGATCTTAATAAGAAAAATTGGGCTCATTTCAAATTGAACAAACCCACACCAGACTAAGCCCAAGTAACCCATACCCTAGCCCAAAGGGAATTAATTCCCTCTTAACCCGTTCCAGGCCCAAATTAGCATTGATCCGGTCCAACCTCCTAAAATCCCAAACGGCGTCGTTTCCCTGTAAGTGATTAAATCTTGGCCGCTCATCTGTTTTAATCCAACGGTCCCTGTTGATTTCCCACTCTAAATAAAACTGTCCTAAATTAATTAAACCCTAAAAAACATTTCATACCTTCCTCATACCCTCACCCCCTCCCCTGTAACGCCGCCGTTACCAACACCCTCCTCCACCCTAGCGCCGCCGGCCGAAAATCGCCACCACCGGCGGCCAACCTCCAATCACGCCCAAAATTTCACCATATCTTCTCCTTCACCTCCCCGTTCTATATCTACCACTGATTTTCTCCAAATCCTTACCAAACACCCCAAATCTTACAAACCCTAGGCGCCGCCACCACCGTGCACGGCGGCGCCACCTCCAAACTTCACCAGAAACACACCCCTGAGTCTCCTCCATCCCTCCATGCCAAATCTGCAATCATTGGCTTTCAAATATCGCTCAAACGCTTCGAAAATCAAATCAAAATTTCCGGTCAAGATACAAGTCTGTCCATTTGACTCCAAATTCATACCACGTGACCTCCTCGCCTCCCTCATGCTAAAATAGGCGTCAATGGAGGTCAAATATCACCAGAAGTATCCAGATTTTTAAATCAAAAGACAAACAATTTTGGACCATAACAGTGAGTTTTCTTTTTCTTTTTGTGTAATTCTCTTTTGTTTGCTTCTACTGAATAAATAAAAATTTGTTTTAATAATTGATAGTCTAGTTTAAGTATTAATCTATTTTTGGGTTATTACTATTAGGTGTTAAATGTTTAGTTTAGTACTTAGGTTAATTTCCATTGTTTGTTTGTTTATTAATGCTGAGTTGAATCTTCGTTTAAATGTTCAATTGTTTTAGTTCAATCAATTAGTTGTTAGTTTAATTAGGGTTTTTATTTGTTGTGTGATCGTTTAAGATTTTGATTCGTTCTATTAAAGTTTGATTGACAGATTAGGGTTTGTTAATTGTTGATATTTCATTGCATGCCTTTTTTTGTTTAAAAAAAAAAGAAAGTAGAATTTAGTTTAATTTCCTATTTTCTGATTTAGTTAGTTTTAATTTTGTTCTGATTTTAGCTCATATATGATTTTTTCATTAACTTCAATTTTTTATTATTTCAGTAATTGAGTTAATACTTTTACTAGTCTTAAGCTTAGTTTTATTCATTTTAATTAGGTTTGTAGATTGGTTATAGCTGATGGGGTTAATTACAGTTAGTTTAAACTCTAATAAAGGGGTTTGGGTGGGTTAGTGATTTCAAAAGGGTTTCAGGGGTAGTTTAGGTATGAAAAAGGGTAGTTTTATTAGGATTGGTAAATTCAAAACAAAGGCAAGGGTAGTATAGGCATTGCATAGGTAAAAGAACACTCTAGAACCCTCTAGATGGGGGTACAAATAGAATTTCAGAAATTTTTAGGTAGTTACTTGAATGACAAGTCGGAAAAATAGAGGGTTAAAAAGAAATAAAAAGAAGGAATAATTTGTAAAGAAAGAAATCTAAAAAACCCTCAACTTTTGCCTATAAAAGGCAGTAGATCTTGCCTTGTTGGAGAAGTTTTTGAGCCTCCAAAATTCCCCCCAAAAACTTTCTCTCCAGTTTCAGATCTAATTTTTTGAAATTCGAACATTCAGATCTAGTTCCAGAAATTTCAGATGTTCATTAGTTTGATTTTCGAGCCATTTTGAGTTTGATAGAACTGGTTTTTGGATAAATTTTGGGCTTCTGAAGAATTCTGGTGCATTTTGAGTTTGTTTAAGTGCATTTTGGGTGATTCATAGTTGATTGTTTGGGTTTTGCTTGGTTTCAAACATTTCCTGGGCTGTTTTGAGTGTTGAATTGCTGCTGCTATACTTATTGTGCTGATTTCTCCCCAATTTTATTGTGTTTCCATTTCCAGGTACTTCTTTGATTTCCTATGAACTGTGAAGGTTTGATGTAATTTGATTTGAGGAATACATGAGGGAATACTGTTTGAACTGTTGTTGAAGTCAAGTTCTGAATTCATTTTGGTTTCTGCTTATGTTTTAACGTAATAAAATAGCTTGTCATTCGAAGTTTTGTGTCATTTGTATAATAGGACTATTCTGAAATATAAAGACTGGGAATCGTTTAGCTTGTGAATTCTATAGTTAGTAGTTTTGTTTTTATTTAGTTCATATTATTAAATTAGTAAAGCTTGAATTCATATTAAATTGAAAGTAGACATTAAATTGTTTAGCCTGCAGATGAGTGATAATTACTCACCTTGATGTAGTATGATCTTATTCGTGTAGTTTAATTATTGGAATCGCTTGAAGCAAAAATGAGTTCGAGATTGCCTTTGTTTGAATCCCAGCGTTATAATATTGTTTAGTTGCAGGTTCAGTAGTCTAGCTTTAAAATCACATATATTTGATAATTTGAATCTGAACACATAGAGGATTAGGTAAGTGAACTGCTCATTTAGATATCAAAACCTCAATTTATCAGCAAGTATTGATCTAGGTGTTAAGTTGTATTAATTTGTTAGAATTTCAAAATTTTTCCTGGCTTTCGACTTGGATGCAACAGGAGTCCAAAATAAGAGTGGCGTTAAGTGCAAGCCTAGGCTCGATCTCCTATGGTGTGCTGTAAAAGATTTAAAAATGGGCTTCCTTTGAATGGCCCAGTTTATGAGGGGATGGCAGTCATTCACGTTGAGTGTCCCTATAGGCTTAAAGCCACGTGAGGATTGGGCTGCTCTATCAAGTAGAATTGAAATTAATTTGAATAAGTGTAGATACCTATTAATAGAAGAACTTCAAGACTTGTTAGGATATCCCTTAAAATAAAATGAGATGAGCCTCGCCAAATAAAATGCAAACTGCGGGGCCCTCATTCATTGATTAATTAAAAATACTTAGAATTCGGGATGGGCCGTTTAGCAAATTTCATGGCCTTCCCCAAAGATAATAACGCATTAGACACCTTAGACGCGCTTTTAATAAAATTACATTCCTAAATACGGGTGCACATTTATGTGACCCAAATATAAATCTCAACGAAGTCGAAATGTGTCAAAAGCCACGGGTGCACTGGTGCGATGTGGTTCGAGATACGTTTTCACGACGTTGCAATTCTTATTAAAAAATAAATATATAATAAAAGCGGGTTATTAATAAAAGGCACATAGGTTAGTACATGTTTTTGAAATCAGATAAAATCAAATATAACAGTTGAGCGACCGTGCTAGAACCACGGAATCCGGGAATGCCTAACACCTTCTCCCGGGTTAACAGAATTCCTTATCTAGATTTCTAGTTCGCGACTGTAATATAGAGTAAAACCTTTCCTCGATTCGGGATTCAAACCAGGTGGCTTGGGACACCATAAATTTCCCAAGTGGCGACTCTGAATCTCTTAATAAACAAATCCCGTTTCGATTGTCCTTTAATTGGAAAAACTCCTTTATTACGCCCTCCCGGGGGTGTATTAGCGGAAAAAGGAGGTGTGACAGTGTTATTTTGAGCTTTCGTCAGAATACTAACTCGTCATCGTTCGATCGAGGTCGAACTCTTCTCTTTGGAGATGGACCTTCTTAAGGGTGTTATTTCGAGCTTTCGTCGAAATACTAACTCGTCATTGTTCGACAGAGGTCAAACTCTTTTCTTTAGAGATGGCCCTTGGCCTCAATGGTGTTATTTCAAGCTTTCGTCGAAATGATAACTCGTCGTTGTTCGACGGAGGTCGAACTCTTCTCTTTGGAGATGGCCCTTGGCCTTAAGGGTATTATTTCGAGCTTTCGTCGAAATATTAACCCATCGTTGTTCGATCGAAGTCGAACTCTTCTTTTTGGGGATGACTCTTGGCCTCAATGGTGTTATTTCAAGCTTTCGTCGAAAAATATTAAGACAACAACGAGTTAGTATTTCGAAGAAAGCTCGAAATAACACCATTGTGGCCAAGGGCCATCTCTAAAGAGAAGATTTCTACCTCGATCGAACAACGATGAGTTAGTATTTCGTCGAAATCTCGAAATAACACCCTTAAGGCCAAGGGCCATCTCCAAAGAGAAGAGTTCGACCTCAATCGAACAAAGACAAGTTAGTATTTCGACGAAATCTCGGAATAACACCATTGAGGCCACGGGACATCTCCAAAGAGAAAAGTTCGACCTCGGTCGAACAACGACGATCTAGTATTTCGATGGAAGCTCGAAATAACACCATTGAGGCCAAGAGACATCTCCAAAAAGAAGAGTTCGACCTCGATCGAACAACAATGGGTTAATATTTTGACGAAAGCTCAAAATAATACCTTTAAGGCCAAGGGCCATCTCCAAAGATAAGAGTTCGACCTCGATCGAACAATGATGGGTTAATATTTCGATGAAAGCTTGAAATAACACCCTTAAGGCCAAGGGACATCTCCAAAGATAAGAGTTTGACCTCGATCGAACAACGATGGGTTAATATTTTTACGAAAGCTCGAAATAACACACTTTTAAGGCCAATGTATCGAACAACAATGGGTTAATATTTTGACGAAAGCTGAAAATAACACCCTTAAGGCCTAAGGCCATCTCCAAAGAGAAGAGTTCGACCCCGGTCGAACAACGATGAGTTAGTATTTTGACGAAATCTTGAAATTACACCATTGAGGCCAAGAGCCATATCTAAAAAGAAGAGTTCGACTTCAATCGAACAACGATGGGTTAATATTTCAACAAAAGCTCGAAATAACACCCTTAAGGACAAGGGCCATCTCCAAAGAGAAGAGTTCGGCCTCGGATGAACAACGACGAGTTAGTATTTCAATGAAAGCTCAAAATAATGCCCCTAAGGCCAAGGTCCATCTCCAAAGAAAAGAGTTCGACCTCGGTCGAATAATGATGAGTTAGTATTTAGACAAAAGCTCGAAATAACACCCTTAAGGCCAAGGTCCATTTGCAAAGAGAAGAGTTCAACCTCGATCGAACAACAACGGGTTAATATTTCGATGAAATCTCGAAATAACACCCTTAAGGCTAAAATCCACTGCCAGAACGGACTGGAACTCATGACAGGTTAATATGTCGATGAAATTTTGAAAAAATATCCTCAAGGCTGAGAGTCACCGCCAAAAAATATTGACCGTAGTGGTCAGATTTTGACCAATACAGTTAGTCCCTCCGTCTGTCGGGGTCATCCCCTGTCGGGCTCAGCTGACGGATTATGATTGCTATTAATCCGAGAGAAATCTCACTACTACCTCCTTGGTTATTCTTCTTAGGTTTGAATGAGACGACGACACTTTTTCGATATTCCTGGACTGTTGCAACTGTTTCGAAATTGAGACGTCGTTTGGACTGAAACGTTGTTTCGTGGTTGCCGCCATTATGAGACACGTTCTTAGAGAATCGAAATGTTTCGTGTTCCATCAGGTTCGATTGGCGACTCTTGGGTTTTGTGCTTGGGGGATTCATATTTCTTATAAATATAGGGAATACATCATTCGATTGATACATTTCCTTGCCTTTTGCTTGAAAGAATTTTTGCGAATATACTTTCTTCCCGATACTTTAAATTTCACTTGCCCCCCGTTAACCAAAAACTTTCATCCCTCCTTTTCATTGCCTTTTTTCTCCATCAAATTAACACAATGGCTGGTAATTCTTCTCACACTGACCTCCATGTCCCAATTTCGGCGCCGAAAAACAATGCTTAGGCCACTGTTAGTAGCTGAGATCTTGTCTCGTCCTGGAAAAGCATGTACTGACTTCAGTAGTCACGTCGGGGAGGAGCCGAAACCTGTCTACTCAATTATAAGGGAGGAGGAAATCACATATTTGAAATCCAGGTGGGGTACCCCATTATGTTGAACTGCGGACAATGGTAGAGGACGACATCGTCCATTTTAACCGCCCTGGATACTGCGTGTTTTGCGCCTACCCCTTCCTTATTGGGTACACACTTCCTCTCCCTCTCTTGGTGGTGGACTTCTGTCATTTTTACGAGGTATGCCCTGCTCAACTTTTATCGTACCTGTACAAACTGTTTCTTATGTTGCTCACGTTTACGGAGCTCGCTGGTCGTGAGGTCACTTAAGGGCACATGCTCAACATCTTCACCCCTCAGCTTATCCCGGCACGATAATTCACATGCGCCATCGGGGGTCGAAGAGTCTGGTGGTAAAAATGGATGACAGCGCTAACCATCATTTCTATGAGAATTACTTCTACGTGCGGACCGAGCACCTTGTGGCGGATCCGACGGGGTTCCCTGAGAAGTAGAACTTTGCGCATAAATTTTCTATGTTGTTTTTTTTTATTTTTAGTCAAAGGGATGCCCGACCTCTTCCCGTTATAATACTAAACCCTGCTATTTTTTTGCAGTTGCGAAATTGCCCCATTCACCCATCGAAGGTATCCGTGAATGGGTGAGTGTTATCCTTCCTCATACGGTGGGGATTCGCACGTGGTCGGCCTTTTATGACAAATACGGACGCAAGCCTCTCATTGGTGAGATGTCGTTTCTATTTGCTATTTCCCCTTTCTTTTTGCTTAGTTTCTTATGTGATGCTTGCCGATGTCAGGGAGAGTGCAGAGAGTGAGGGATCCTCCATTAGCTTTTCGGCAGGCGGCATAGTCTACTCGCCCTACTACAGTGTCTACTGCTTGACCTTCATCGAGGGCTGCTTCAATCGAATCTACGGCTGTGGTTAAACCTACGAAGGGCGTATCTCAGACTGTAATGACCCGACCCATAGTTACGGGAGTTACCACCCCGTTTTCCCCGTTTTATGCTTCTATATATTTCATTATATGTGTTTGGAGAATTTGAATTGATTCGGATAGAGTTCGGTTAGAAATGAGACAATAAGTCTCTTTACGAGAAGGTTAGTTTGGAAAAGTCAATCGAATGTTGACTTATGAGTTAAAAGGATCGGAATGGATTTTCGATGATTCGACTAGTTTCGGGGATGATTTGTGACTTAGGAGCCCAATCAGAATTGAATTTGGAGGTCTGGTGTAGAATTAGGCTTGAATTGGCTAAGGTTGGATTTTGGCGAATTCCGGTTCATAGGTGAGATTTTGAATCTGATGTAATTTATTGGTTTTAGCGTTGTTTGACGTGTTTCGAGGATTGGAACAAGTTTGTATAAGGTTTTTGGATGTGTTGGTGCATTTGGTTGAGGTCCCGGGGGCCACGGGGTGAATTCGGATGATTAAACGGAGGTTGGAAGCTTGGTGTTGCAGCTGATCTGTGAGGCTTCTGTTATTTCCGCATCTGCGGAAAAGGATCCGCTTAAGCGGTTCCGCAGATGCGGTGGGAGAGCCGCAGAAGCGACTAAGGGGGAGCCCAAGAGAATTCTGCAAAAGCAAAAATTGGTCACGTTAGCGGTTCCGCAAAAGCGCAAAAACAACCGCAGGAGCGGAAGTTGGAAAACCGCAGAAGCGGATGCATGGTCGCAAAAGCGATTTTTGGGAGGTTTAATGATAACCGCAAAAACGGTCAAAAGACCGCATAAGCGGTCCCGCATAAGCAGTAGCGGGACCGCAGAAGCGAAAAATGCTGTGGGTTTAATGAACAGTGTTATCGAAATTTCAGAAGTTAGAAAAACATTTTGGGACTTCGAGAAGAGGCGATTTTGGGCGATTTGGAGAGATTTCGAAGGTGATTCCATCAGGTATGAATTTTTGGCCTCGAATAGTGTTGTTATGGTATAAAAACAAGGATTAAACACTGAAAATTCAAGGAATTAAAGGGTAAAAAATGAGGTTAGGGCTTGAAGNCCGAAGATGTGAATTTCGTAATTTTTCGAGAAGTGGTCTCGGGGCTCGTGTTTTACCAACTTCGTGAATTTTAGTACTTTTCGAGTATTTTTGATTGGGTTATGCTTCTTTAACCCATATTTATGTATTCGTTGTGATTTTTACTAGATTCGACGCGCGAGGAGGTCAATACGAAAGAAAAAGGCATTGCGGACCATTCTACGGCCGGTTAGAGGTGAGTAGTTGGTGTATATGATGGCCTGAGGGTTTGAAACCCCGG
>MU745002.1:80875-110594 GCA_026770625.1 Nicotiana glauca
ATCTACTACGAAGATAGTGTAAGCAACGGCCGGCCTAACTACAGCTAATAAAGTCTATTAGGTTAGTCCAAACCCGTACCATGACATTAAATAGCTGTACCAGCTCCATATCTTTATAATAAATGCGTTTGTACTATGTTGGGATTCCCCCTCATATATAAAGGGGACCTTTGTCATTTTGTAGGATCAGATACTCAATATTAAATATACGCCCAACCGCATGACCTCCGGATCGGAAACCCCAAACCGTAAGTTCTCAGTGAGGCAATACCAAGTTTACAAGTAATTGCTTCCGAGCCAAGAAGCCCTCGATGATTCGGGGATTGCCGCCAATCGCCACCCTCGTCGACTTATCAAACCTGGGGCCTCAAGACCACATGCGGGCAACCTTGATCTCGTAAGACCTATATAAGGCAATGACAATATTTGTAAGATCTCAAGCAAGGCATGAACCACACTTGTACCAAGTGACAATATATGTAAGACCTCAAAGGCATGTAAAACTAGTAAGACCTTACTAAAGGCATAATCACGATCTTAAAGTTAAGGCTATATATCGAACTTGTAAGACCCCTAAAAAGGCATATCCTCGATATAGACGCCGAAACTAGCTCACTCGGGGACTGAAAGGCCCCGGCCAAACATAAATGACTACAGTCACTAGGTTATACCAGCCAAAGTAACACGACTCGGGGAAGCCCGTCCGTCACTATAAAATCATAGTCCTTCAATTACTTCGAAAAGAACCGATTAAATAGGCTACCCTCGACATAGGCAAAAGAGTATCGACCATGTCAGCTCCAAACTATAGGCTTCGAGATACTCAACCACTGAGCCAGCCTCCCGAGGTGCTCGATCATCGCCATACAACGATTCATAATCGAGGTTTTAATCGAACTGTCGAAGAGTGAGCAAACATTATTCCAATAAGTCCTTAACGAGGGAAAAATAAAGCCCATATAAGGGGTCGTACCGATCCGATGCGTAAGAGCTACTGTCGCCAGCCCATATAAAAGGTTGTACCAACCCAACGCGTAAGAGCCTAAGGGCCAGCTTTAAATTCAAAAACTTGAGGTCGAATGATCTCGGGTCGATACCCGACTCGGAGACTGAACCCAAAATAGTTAACTAAATATGCCTAAGAGAAAAAGCATAAGAGCTCAAGCGCCGGCTTATACTAAAATGTCGTACCGACCAAGCGCGTAAGAGCCTACGGGCCAGCCCAATGAGCTCCAGGGCCATACCATGAATCTGAGAATTCCTTTTAACTCAAAGACCAGTCTATCTGGCTAAAATCGAGACAAAAAGAAATGCATGAAAACTAAAACCGCGAGGTTTCCTTTTATACATATATGCAGGAAAAAAAAACAAGCTCCATTTACAAATGTTCTCTGAAAGCACTATACGCAGAATCAGAAAAGGAAGGCCTAATCTACGTTCCCCTAGGGAACTATGGCCCTTCGGCCTCTTTCTCGCTATCCTCGACATCGGACAGAATGGACCTAGCATCATATTCATCCACCTTTGCCTGCTTCACCTCTTCCGAGAGGTCAAAACCTCTAGCATGGATCTCCTCGAGGGTTTCCCTTCGATATTTGTACCGAGCATATTCCTTGCTTCTACTCTCACGGTCAATAGCCCTTCTCAGCTCGGCCCGAGCATCGGTATTGTCCTTCAGATAGACCTTCACTTTTTTGTCAGCCTTAATACGACTCGTTACGGCTTCGGCCCGGGCATCCACAACTTCGGCCTTCACCTTCAGAAGCTCAAACTCGAGCCTTGTAATCATATTTGCTCGGACAGAATTATTTGCACGAGCATTCCGGGGTTGCACCTAGAGGGCGGAAGCCTTGGACAAAGCATCCTTCTTGGTCGCAACTTGGGCATATGGCTGAGCCTTTAGCTCATTACACTATCGTTTAACCCAGTCAACTTTGCCCCAAAGTCGTTCCACCTCTTCCATTTTATTCTTCAACTGAAATATCAAAACATTAATCTCCGAAAGCAGAAAGGGGAGCATACATCGACACGGAGCATAGGTTACCTGTCTTTCGAGATGGCTTTCGTAGTTCCTACTTCGATCTGCCTCATACCGCAGGTATACCGGCTCATATTCCTTTTTCGTAAAAATAAGCCCAAGGAATTTCTCCACATCCAAAGCTTTCCGCAGCCTGGCCTCTTGGAGAAGCAGCTCGGACTTAAGCTTGTCAAAGGCCTGCAAAAGAAAGCTCGATAAGAAAGGGAGGACGCGAAACTGAAAAAAGCCTATACCGGCTACCAAAGCTTACCATGAAGCTAAGTCACTGAGCTTCACCAAATGTCGAGCATACATCCGATGTCTTAGTTTCCCCCAAAGTGCCTTCGGTAGGAGAAGAGGGAGGCGCCGGATGACCCTCGTCCCTCAAAGTACCTTCGACGAGAACGGAATTTTTTTTTTCAAAATCAGAAGCCTCCGAAGCCGAAATCTCTGTCGACTCGTCTCTTTCCGTTTATTATAGATCCTCGGCCCCAAGGCTGGCAATATCTCCTCCTCCCCTAGGGTACATGACCTCATCTCGGAAAAATCTCCAACATCTGTGGTAGCAGAGTTAGTGCGCTAAAAAGAAAGTACCTTTCTGAGGAAACATGCCACTAAACACCTACCATGATGTTTTTACTCCCATCTCCCCTTGGACAGGTCTCGCCATTTGCGTTTATCATTGATCGAGCAAGCTGCCAGCCTACGAGACCATTCAGCCAGGTCAGGAACCTCATTCGGCAGCCAAGGAATTGCTAAAGAGAATGAAATGAAAAAAAATAAAAAATAATATATATATAGCCCGCGTCCACTATGGACAAACGATAAAAATACGGGTACACCGATTATTTGTGAAATTCCATTTCCCAGTAAATGGCAAAAACTCTCGAGGGATAATATCTACTGTCCATGCTCGAACAAACTGGCCCATCCACCCTCCGTCCTCATCCTCTTCATCGTTAACGTCAGGGCACTGGGTGGATCGACATCGTAGAGTAATCAAAACCCCTTAATGCAGAGGCCGATATAACCTAACGAGATGGATAAAGGTGAATTCGAGCCCTATCTTATCCGCAAAGTACCTTATCATCAGCACCATCTTCCAAAGGGATGGGTGAGCCTGCACCAGGGTAACCTGATACCTTCTACAGAACTCAAGCACGACCCTGTCAGGAGAACCCAACGTAAAGGATACGTATACACGTTCAAAAACCCCTCGACATGAGTCATGTTGCTCTCCTACCGGGAAGGTACCTGCAGTACCACTTCTTCTTCCCATCCGCAGTCTTTCCTAATCATCTCGATATTTTCCTCCCCTATTGAGGAGATGAACCTTGATGCATGCTCTCGATGTCCTTGAACGTTGGAAGGTTTCTCTAACGTAAAGTCTCTCCTCGAGACAAAGCACCTCGAGGTCAGCTCACTGGATATCGGCGGTGTACCAATGACCAAACGCGGAACAGAGGCAGAACTCTCCTCTCCTTGATGAAGGGATTTCAATGTAGCAGCCATGGCTAAGGTAAAACAGGAAGAGGAAGATGAAGATTTGGGCAAAGTCATTGAGTTGAAAAGACGAGAGAAATAGCACAAAGAACAAAAATTCTATGAAATGGATGGTTACCCAAAGTAGCATAATCCCCAGTTAAGAAATGAGCAAATGCATCTATAGAGGCAAGCGACGACTGATCGCCTATCCAAAAGTCCAATTAGGTCTGGCCATGACAGCACCACTTTTTGGGAAATGTATTGGTGGGACCACCACGGGGGCCCCATTACCGTGTCGCATGAATAATGTTATCACGCGGTGCTGGGGAAATATTGAGACCCCGAGGATTTCTGCTATCACAAGAATCGGCCCCAAAGGAGCTATCGACATAATCTTGAGATGGTGCCCGATCTCGAGGGTCCCAATTGCCCCTAAATATGGACTCCTAAGAGTCAACATCAAAATTCGAATATTGAATTCTGCATGATCGCTGAAAAATAAAGAATGCATAGCTGGAAACAAAAAAATCTTGTTTTTACATTACCAAAAATATATTTGTGGGGGGAACCTTTACAAGACCTGTTTCCCCGGGAATACATGCACAAAAATAAAAAAGAGGAGGAATGGCGACACATGCCTACTCTTCATCACCACTGCCCTATGAACCATCTTCGGGATCTTCATCTAAGGTGACCAAGAGTGCCAATTCTTCCTACGAATCTCGGGCCTCTTCGATCTCAACTGAGAAATCGGCACCTTTAGCACTGGCTTCCTATAAGGCTTGCCTCTTTGACTTTGCACAAGCGTAAGCGATAGTTTGAGTCCACTTTTGCTCGACCGCCTCTGATATCTCTCGGGCTAGTTGATTCGTAGTACCGGCTTTTTTAGATATGTAGCGACATTCTCTTCGACCTCGGAATTGGCCGCAGATAGCGAAGCAACCTCTTCTCAAGCTTTTTGTAGAAGACCCTGGGTCGATTCCAACTCTGAGGTTACAACCTCGTTTCTCCTCCTTAGCTCGAGGATCTCAGTGTTCATAGCAGCAACTTCTTCCCAAAGTTGGCCCGCGAGAACATCCTTCTGCCCGATCTGCAAAGGAAACGATATGTCAATAAACATAGAATTATAAGAATGGCGAACGAATTTATGAATAACAAGTTACCTGCTCAGCAAGGCCAGCCTTTTCTCTGAGCGCTCTCTCCAAATTCTCCCGAAGTTCGCTTAACTCCTCCTCCGACTCGTGCAGTCCCAAGGTGAGCTTCTCAAGCTCCTTTCCATGGCATGAAAGCTCGTCTTGGAGCCTAGAGAAGGTGTGATCATACATCTTCTTAGCCTACAACAAAACAGAAGAGTCAGAAAAATGAGGAAAGGTACTTGAGACTAGAAAAGTGTACATAAAAGCTATCACCTTCTACTGGAACCTTTCCGCTTCCTCGATAGCGTTGGGAGAGTTGAGATAAATGTCCTAACTGACATCATCAACGCCATAAAAGAAGTATTCAAGCTCATCTCCCTCTTCGATAAGACCCTTCACGTTTGTAGCCTTTGGGTCCTGAGCATCCCTGAATTCCCCGGGCGAGAACTGAGGACCCAAATTAAGGCCACCCAGGGCGTCGATATCAGCAATGGGAAAATTCTGTCCCCCGAGAAGATCCGGACCTGGGCCCTTTGGAACCAGTAGCAAAGGTCTCCTCGATAGGGTTTGTACCACGTCCGGCCATAGGCTTAAGGACCACATCCGCGCCCTCCTCGAGGTCCTCTGAAGCATGGGCTCGAGCAAAATAAGTCGTTCCCAACTCAGCGGCCCTCGGCACAAACACTTGGGGGCATCCGTGCCCGACCTCTTCCTTTGTACCAAACGGTTTTCGCCATCCTCATCCTCGTCATCAGAACCCACCCGAAAGCTGAAGACAAGACTGGTCGAAGCTCGAGGTATGCAAGACTTGGGTTTCTTTGATACGGGGGAATCGGCATCCGGTGACTTTTTCCTCTTCTTACCCTCTTCAATCTTAAAGGACCCTCCCTAGTCGGCAGGAGGCGGTCTCATCTGCACTCCATCGCCAAGGCTTGCGCAAACATAGTACTGAACATTTATCAGTAAGAAGGATATGGGGAAGAAACATAAAACATGATAGAGGCAGCAAGGAGTTTACTATGATTCTCGGCCACCCATCATGTTTTAGCCAACTCAGGACAAGAACGCTCGGGATAGGGAAACGAGGAATTTAATCCCCTAATCCACCCCAACGGGTCCGGAACAGATTCGGGATACCAAAGGGCAGCTGCATGAGCAAAGGTAAAGTTAGCTTTTTGAAGAAAGTAAGAATACAATAAAGCATACTCAAAGAAAAGGCACTTGCGCTTCATGTTTCACTCCTCCGGGAACAGCATCCACCCGGCCAGAATAATGTTCGAGGTCCTTACTCGGACAAACTGGCTCATCCACCCCCGATCCTTATGTTCATCGATGCTCGAGAAAAGGGGTTTCAAAGATCGAGGTTGAAGCTTTATCAAGTCTCAAAAAAGACGGGGGTTGTACAGCCTGATCGGATGATCAAGGGAAATGTCGTACTCTTAGCTTTGCTGGAAAAGTAGCGAAGCATGTAAACTATCCTCCAGAAAGTGGGGTAAATTTGGCCAAGTGTCACCCGGTATTTACAACAAAAGTCGAGAATGACCGGGTCTATAGCCGGAGAAGAAGGGTCCGAGGAGTCGACAGAATCCAAGGTGAACGGGTATGTGTACACATAAAGAAAACCGGCACTATGGTCTGTTATGCTCTCTTTAGGGCTAGGGATCCCAACTATTATATTTTTATACCATTGGCACGCCTCCCGCACTTTGCCTATATCTTTCACAACGCTGATGAATCGGGACACGTGCTTGCATCGACCCGGCGTAGATGAAGGTCTCTTGATGGAAAAATCCTTCGTGCTATTGAACTCGATGGGTGTACACTACTCGCCGTTATGAGCCACTTTGGGATTACCCTTAGATTTAGTCTTGGATGTTCGAGATGAAGAGGTAGCCTCATCTTTCCGAGGCACTGTCTTGGAAGTTCTGGCCATGGCAACGAAAAGCTTTCTTTTTCTAAAGAAGGAAGGCCGGAAACCAAGAACAAAAAAGAGAGGGGCATGGATGAAGATGGATTTGGCTTTGAAAGCTTGAAGGAATCACAAAAGTGTGAGTCATTAAGCAATTGGGATATTTGCAGAAGTCGTATGGGCAGCGAAAAAACCGAACCAAAGACGGTTCGTGGGCTTCTCGATAGTCGTGCTGACGGCGACCCTTGTGCGGCTTATGGGTTGCGGCATTTATTGCTCTAATAGGCTGACATCATGATGAAAGTGCCTAAGGGGTAAGAGTTCAAAACCATTTCCTATCATTTTATTCTAGAAAATGCGGGGACTATCTGTATACGGTAAAAATTAGCGGCTCGATTTTACGGTCATCAAGGCGCTTTGAAGAAACTGTCCCCAGAAGGCTCGAAGCTTAGCTCAGGGCTTTGGCTTCGAGGGTTCTCAGTGATCTACTTCGAAGATAGCGTAAGCAACGGTCGGCCTCGAGGCAGGGTAAATTATTGGCATCGGTGTGAGGTTTCCAAGGCACATAACTAGAGCTGACAAAGTCAATTAGGCTAGTCCAAACTCGTACCATGGTATTAAATAGTTGTACCGGCCCCATATATTTATAATAATGCTTTGTACTATATTGGGATTCCCCCTCATATATGAAGGGGCCCTAACCATTTTGTAGGATCGGATACTCAATATTAAATATATAAGAACATTTTCTTTGCTCTACGTATTCTCTTGACCTCATTATATCCATTTATTGCTTAGATTCATTGCGTTCTATTTATTGTTCATCATTTATTGCTTATCATTGATCATAAAGAGTCATTATCGTAGCTCTCATAACTGTTAGTCCTCCCTCGACCGCTCTAAGCTGGTCACCCAACTCGACCCCGAGGCCTTATATACAACAGTTCGAGACCCCGATCTCCGGCCGTTTGGTTCGGTTATCATATCGTCTCTAAGGTATATTCTTGCTTTCGAATTTTTTACTTAGCATCCATTGCCTAACAACTAGTATAAAAATAGATCATGTAATTTTTAGAACTACACAATCAAATTTAATTGTTATTACCATTTTCACGGTAAACATTAGTCTTAAGTGACGCTACGCAGAAGGTCATTAGTCATTACGCTCATATTCTTTCACATGGTATCACAATTGTGTTTTGTTAAGCTTTGCCATTTCCGTCTTCCAACAAACACCTATCTCCAAAAAGAAAATCGAAAAAGCAGCATATACATTTTTTATCCATGGCTAAGAGGGTGTTTGACTAAGCTTATAAGCTAGTCAAATTGGCTTATAAGCACTTTTTGGCTTATCTACGCGTTTGGTAAAATTAAAAGTGCTTATACGTTAGTGCTTATAAGGCAAAAATAAGCCAAAAGCCATAAGTTGGTCTCCCCCAACTTATCAAATTTCAGCTTATAAGCACTTTAGGTTTGATCAAGATATTTACTATTCTATCCCTAAAATACTTCTTTTTAAACAAAACTCTTTGTATACCTAATTTTTTAGCTGCTTATTAATAATTTCAGCACTTTTATCCTAACAAGTAACTGCTTATTTTTTAAATCAGCTTCAGCAGTTAAAAGTGCTTTTCAGCACATATGCTTATCAGCTACTCTAAATCAGCTAAGCCAAACGGGCTCTAAATCTTAAATCCTATTATAAAGAAAAAGTAATAAAGAACTATAATAACGAAAATGAAAAGTAGCAAAAACCTAGAACCTGAGGGAGTCTGGTTATTTAATCGTTTACAGGGACCAATTACAGTGAGCTTCTCTGTATCGTGAAAATATTGGTGACCCCCACTGGCTTTGGGTAAAGTTGAAACTGAATAGAATTGCAGTAACTGACAATAGAATAGCAGTTGCCTATTTATCACAATATCAGTGTTTTGAAAGAGTAATAATACTTCTCGAAGTTGCGCCAACCTCCAAAAGGAGACTGCAATTTGGTTGTGCAACAAAGGGTAAAGAATCTGACCAATAAAAATAGCTAGGTCAATTACAAAAATTTATGTCCTGTCGTCAAATTCTTATGACCAAATTGTAGAACCAACTACAAACAGATGTTCACCAAGAAAATACTTCTTTTCTAACGCATTACCATAATTACTGATACAAAATAAGTAGTCTGTCTGAAGCAGCTGGATACGAATTCCACGTAAATCAACAGTAAGAGAAAGGTACATGGTGTATCAACATCTTACTTACATCTAGAGCTAGAGAAATTGGTAAACGGGGTATGTACAGAATGGATAGACAATAGCAAGGTTAATGACCACGCTGATAATTTACATATACTATGTATAGATGGACACGAGGCCAGAAATTGGCTCCAAAAGGGGGTCCAAAACTGCAAATATTGAAGCTTGCATATATATATGGAGTGAACATCACACCCAGAAGTCAAAGGGACTAGATATTGTACGTTACTATCTTCAAAAATCCCAAAAAAAGCAACACCAAGGCGGATACAAGCCATCTCCTCTGCAATCTTATAAACCTGTCAAATAACCAGCAACAGTAGTTAAGCAACTAGAAAGAGCAGATGGAGTAACCTCCATCCCTAATTTTCAGGAAAATTAAAGAAATGAACCAGGAAGAAAGAAATTGATTGCTTGCTCTTCCATTTGATTTCTTTCGAATACCTTGATTGAGGAAAATCTAGGATTCTTCTTGACCGGATTCAGAAGGATGTTGCAGACTCTTCACTTCTTTGGCTTCTGAGCCCTCTGCAACAGAGGAAGTGTCTTCACCTTTTGAATTAAGAGTTCCGGGATTCATCCGCTGCACCTCTTCTTTTGTATAGATAAAAATCTTGCGAACCATACCACAAAATTCCCTGTTCCCCAACCAGTGTTAGGCACAGCATAGATAACGTAACAAATACCAAAAACACACAATGGGGATCCCGAGACACTACTACATAAGGAAGCAACTCCAGGAGGAAAGAAAATCATCTCTGACGTATAAAAGCAAAGATGGGTAGTACTTACTGCCATGGATCATCTCCAACAAGCATCATGTCACCCTCGTCATCAGTGTACACTACCAGCCAACTCTTACTACGAGCCTTGAGTTCACCATTAAAATCAAAAAGCTGATCTAGTTCAGCAATTAATTCATCGTAATTGTTGAATTTTGCAAGATCCACGGACCTTCCGAGTGCTGTACCCTGTTTGTGAACCTGTATGCAAAATGAATTATTAGATATTTCATTAAAGCAAACAGCCAAAGTTATGAGAAAGGAGCGGATTTAAACCTTGGTGCAGCTCCTTGTTGAACTACTATGACCTTTGGCATCCCTATCTCTAGCAGCAAGATGAGAGGTATGAAATTGTTTGTCCTGATCATTAGCTGTAATCCCATCATCTAGCACCTTTGATCCCTTTGATTGCTCAGACCTTTGATCAGAATCAGTAGCAGGGGATTGATGAGAATTTATACCAATATTCATGTTACTCGCTGAGTCCATCAATGAACTTTTCCGTGTCATTACAGGATCTGTGCAAACATTACTTGTAAGGGGAATGCCAAAGAGTTTGCAGTTTCCCTCTTTCGGTTTCACAGCCTCGGGTTTCTGTACTACAGTGGGTTTGTGCATCAATTCTCTTGAATGAGAGGAAAGCTGAAAGTAAGGCGACACTGATTGAGGCATAAACCAGCTTCCCTGCTGATTGTCAACCCTATGACCAGGAAGGACTGAAAACTCGCCAAAACCACTATACCTAGCATCTCCCTGCATTTGATAGGGAGTATCACCACCTTGACCAGCAGCTTTTGATCCGGAATCCATCAGATTAAGAGAGAGACTTGAAGACAACAGAGACCATGGCTTTCCCAGTAAGCTGAAATCCTTTTCCTGGTCTTGTGCTTGTCGCTTCACCAAGCTAGCACCAAATGCTGTTTGGTCCGTAGAGGGTAAACAGAACCCATGGGAGGAGTTATTTTGCACTCCAAAACCTGATAATAGATCTGTGAGAGATGACTCAGGCCTCCCTAAAGGTAACCATTTGTCTGACATATATCTTTTCGATGCAGAATGAATATCAATCTTCTCATCATCCACTGATGGTGGCCATAACATCGGTTTCTCAGATATGTCTGAGTCATTACTTTCTGCAAAACCGCCTCTTAAGGTCGATAACTCTTGACCTTGCAAGACCCTCGAAAACCCACTGGCGTGTGAAGGGTCTGCAGTTATTCTGGATGAACCTTAAGAAAATTCAAAAATGCATGACAATTACTTAGCTTGAGTCTGAAACTTAAAAGCAGTGCAAGATACATAATAAAAAAGATCAGATGAGATGTCCACCTTCCCTAGTGAGGACAGATGAATCAGGAGATGAGGGCAAAGTGCTGGATCTAGGCCTTTTTGGCCTTGCAATTGGAGGTGCATTAAGTGCAGGAGGGCTAAGAGCTGGCTCTATTTTCCAAGGCGAAACTCGATCTGGCCTGGGAATGGTAGAATTTTCATCCCACCGAACCTTTAAAAACCATTAATAAATGATTTTTAGTGTGATGTGAGGTAAAAGAAACAAAACCACGAAAATAAAATGAATACTACCTTCAGACATCTCCACTTGGACTCCGGCCACCTTTTGGGATCAGAATCTTCCGTGCCAACTATAGTTCCAGTAAACCTATAACATTGTATGTTAGCTAAATCAGAGAAGTGAAAAGAAAATACCCTGTTACAGAAAATTGAATCACACATTCTAATAATTTAACCGTAACACACAGAGGTCAAGATTAGAACCAGTAAGTCATATATTTAAATAGTAAAAAGATGATCTCTATTGATGGTAAATTAAATTGCAGCTTACCTCTGCTCTGGAGCTTCTTCACCTTCAAATCTCATCTTAAACCTCATTCCAATGGAGTAATTGTTGTTCACGGACTCCATGTACTGGTCATATGGAACTATAAACTCAGCAGGGCTTGTCCTGTAAGATGCAAACTAAGTCGGTAAGGACTGCTAATCCTTTTGTCAGTGTTACACCAACAACAATTCAAGAACCTACATATCACCCTGCTATCCCCCACGAATGAACTTCAAAATACTGCAATTCATCTGATTGTTAGGTGCCATCAAAGATATGAAGCATCCAGTTATTTTAGATGACAACCAATTTAGATAAAATGCTTTCCCAAATGCACAGAAGACAAGCACTGAAACAACAAGACTAAATATAGCATTTAACTCTACAACTTATAATCAAAGATCTCTAGTTATTGCCTTCAAGTCGGTGCTTTGTTTGATCGCTACAGACCAGGTACCTTGGTTTGTAATACACAGTGAACATAGTTTGTGTTTGAATGGCATGCCAAGCTGTCGCAAGTACACCGAGATGCATGCTATGACTTGATATCACCGATGATGGAGCATTTCCTTGCTGTCTCATGGCACGTCTAACTCCAACACGAAGCTCCCCATTCTCACCTCTAAGGTAGCACAATGCGACAGATCAGACTCTACTTAATGGAACAAATAAATTCAGAGGGTTCTGCCAGACGAACCTAAGAAATATGAATGCATCCCCAGCAACAAGCCTTTTTGAACTAACGAAGACACTCCAACCACTCTGAAGAAGATGCCTCCTTGGTTGGCCTGGAGTTCAAATGCTTGGGTGAGAAACAAAGCAGAGGTTACAAATGCTTGGGTGAGAAACAAAGCAGAGGTTATATAGCAGGATCAACAAGCCCACCCTTCCAACAAAGGCATTTCAGTGCACCAAAAATAAAGCCACATGCTACCATACTTCCAAAGACAAATCTTTACGAAGAAAAGGGAAAGAGAAAGTTTACAACCTCAGTCTGTAATTACAGAAGCAGAAATTTGTTAACCAACTTCTCCCCTCCCCCTTCACACTCACTATCAAGTCATCCACTTCACATTTTTAAAAGTGCCAGCATTATAGCAATTTTCATTAGGACGTGTGATTACAAGAATGCAACTGGCGTGCTATACAGTCAATAGGACTTGATAGGTAGAATGCTCTATGTGAAAGTGCATCTTACCACGGAATATATGCCTGAAGCGCCACTCATTCCCATGTAAATCCTTGGCCACCAACTCCTGTGTCGGAGGCTGTCGAGACATATCCTGTTACCAATGCAAATTAAAACTAGAATCCACTCCATTTCCCCAAAAAATGGACAACGAACCATAATAACTGAATTCTTCTAACCAGTGGGGGGAGGCATTCATCAGCATGCCGTCTCAAGACGGAAAATCCGCCATGAGTGCTTGTATCGGATGCTGTTAGTGTCTTACAAAAAGAGTGTACATGAAATCGTGGTGGAGGAGGGCGCATAGATTCCTTCTTCACAGTATTCTCATCTTGCTACAACAGTCATTTCATCAGATCATTATATAAAATTTCAACTGGAACTTCAAAATTCAAGATTCAAATAGGTGTACATACTTTATTCAACATAAGATCAGAATACTGAAAATTGAAAAATAAAAGAAAAAAAGTTAATTACTGTAAACATAATGGTAAACCTACATTTGGCTCCGGCATCAAAGTCACTTGTGCAAACACCTCATCAGTATCTGGTTCAGCCTGAAACGCACTCAAAAGTCAATACATAAACACCAACAAAGTAAATCCTGTAGATAAGAAGTCCATAAAAGGGAAAAAAGTATGGTTTGCTAAAGTACCCACACACTAACGCAACAGCAGGAAGGAAATCATTACCTTCAACAGGACGTTAACCACGAGGCATAGGATCTTAGAAGGAAGATTATACAAAGGCATCTGCTGATCAGCCACTTGATTAGTTGATGCTTCAACCTATCACACAAGGATCATGATTGAATTTAAGGTATCGAGCTACATAAAAATTACGGGGAAAAACAGAATATTTCGAAAATGTATGTTCAGCAGTGCAGTTGTAAGTGAAATTGCAAACGGGATTTCTATAAACCTAAGGTCGAAAACGGATTAAAAGAATTTTAAGAAACAAACCTGCTCGATATGACCTTGAGGGAAGTAATACACCAGCTCACCCTCACGAGGAACCGTCACGAGTGGACCGGCACACGCGCGCCAAAGCTCCGTGTACAACGCTGTCTCAGCATCCACTTTGTAAACAAAAACAAACAGAAATTAGAGAACTCACTGGAAAACTCCGACTTACGGAACAAATCACTCCAATTAACAGCAAAAAATTCGGCTAGTACCTTTTCCGACAACGGGAGCATTCCGAACAGTCTCTGAGACCGGCCTTGAGCCATCAATTGGCTCGCTGTAACCTTTAATCGACACCTCTGAAGTAGCCATTTTCCGTATACTAATTCTCAACACAGATCTCTCATCTCCAAACACAAATTAATTCTCAACAAAAGGAAACTTCTTCTCACAAATTAACTCCAAAATTCACCAGACAAAATCACTGAACTGTACCAAATCAACACTGGTAACCAAATCAGACCAAAAATAGCAATCAAAACACTAGGTACAAGTTCAACAACTTTCTCACTCTAGTTTCTCTCTCTATATCAGCAAATATTTTGTATATGTGTATATCCATGAGGATAGGGGAGCTCCTTCATGTAGTGATGAGAGAGAGAGAAAGAGAAAAGCATTGAGGGGAAAGAGCGAGAGCCTTTCGATAACCAAAGGGGTCAAAACCGGTGCAGCAATCATTTCAACCGCGGTCCAAATTCTAACCCGAGTTAGGAAACTTCCTATAGCCCGTTGATTTATGTCTTTTCAACCGGGTATAGCCGGTAGTCAAGACACTGTCTGGGGGGACAAATCATAAAGGGATATTAACGGCGTGTACGGTTAGACGTTAGGCGCTGTCATATTCTCATTGGCCTAAAAGCTGACGACGTCGGCCTTTTGCCGTTAATAGAATATTATTACTCCTATTCTGTTATTATGGGGAAGCGGCCCTGTCGTGCTATTAACGGGCAATGTAAGATGGGATAGGGAAGGGTTAAGTACGCACTAGCCATTCCTAAAAGTGGCGCACGTTAACCGTGGTTACTTTTTAATTAAATGTATTCTCTCTCTTTTTCACTATTTTGTGGGCTTTTAATATGATTAAAAGACGTCTCTCTGCGTATTACTCGTGCCCCCAAGATACCTGCAAAACACCAAGGAACGCATGGGTTCTGTCTTTTTTTTTTTAACTGCATATAAATAAGTTTTGCCTTTTTATCAAATGAATAATTAAATAATAAATTTAATCTATTATATTGTTGTTGCTTATGTTCTTTACTTTATTTTCTTTGTTTTTTTGAGTTGATGGTGTATCGAAAATCGTCTATTTATCTTTATAAGGTACTAATAAGGTTCGCGCACACATTATTCTTTCCGAACCCTATTTATTGGATTACACTAAGATTTTTTTTTTTAAGTTATTTATGCAAATTGCATTTGGCCGTATTTTTTGTTGCCGAAAAGTGTGTTTTTTTTCTTCAAAGTTAGTGTATAACCAAACTTTAAAAAAAAATATTTTGAGAATTAGAAGCAACTTTTTAGAGGAGAAAAAATAGTTTTTCCCCAAAAGCACTTTTGAATAAAATAAATTTAAAACACATTGCTTGCAATAAATTATATGTGATACAAAAATAAATTGCAATCACGATATAAATATGAAGAAATATAGTTTTATTGATAAAATTGCGCGGGTACAATTGTGTTTATCCCATTGATTCTTCTCTCCTGATTATCTCCGTGATTCAAGGGCTAAAACAGCGTATTTCTCGAACGTAGGATGGTGCATGCTTTCATAGATTTATTTGATATCCATGAAGTACGTTGGCGTTCTTGAAGTATTTGATTATCAAGAATTATCCGGCCATATTTTGATCTCTTTGTGATGATCTCGTGAGTTTATGGGATTTCTGGGATGATCTCCATTTTTTTGAGATGTCTTTTGAAGGATTATGTAACCCTTTTTATAGGAGTGACCTAGGATTTTGGTAGAGTAGCCTCCAAGTAACACTAACAGACTCCTAGAATTTCAAGAAGTCTTATAGAATCTTGAATTCAAGATTTAGTTTGATTCATTAAAATTTTGATGTCTACAAATGCCCCCTACTTCAAGGTTTGTCGGGATGTAGGCTTGCAAAATTTGAAGACAAGACTTGAAGTATTAACTATGGCAATAGTCTATTATACTTGCACCTGCTCCATTGGATTCCAACGAGTATTTTGAATTGATCCATTTTGCCAGGTTGGTGAACGACCAACCACATCAATGAGGTATGATGGCTTTACTGGAACTTCTTCAATTTAAAGATGAAGTGTGACAGCCTTGGCATATGTGTACTTGTTTTTTTAGAGAGACAAATACATCAACATAGATTAAACAACTTTTGCAAAGAGTCAAGGTTGCACCAACTTTGGTATTTAAGAATTAAATTTGTACTTGAATATAAATTTCAAAGCTATATGTGCGTCTCGCTAGCAGTCGTTCAACTTTAGTAAAGAACCACTTGGAGCTTGATCTTGCGGTTTTGCCGCTTTAACGAGTAGCCAATTAGAAAGAACGAGAGATGTTGCCCCCTCCTTCAGACCATCATTGCAATTAGCTTTAAATTTTGCAGATTTGATTGTGAGAGAAGAGATGAAGGGCAGAACTGGTCCCACTGGGCGTGCCAATTTGTTTGCAACAAATTATATGTGATACAAAAATAAATTGCAATCACAATATAAATATGAAAAAACGTAAGTTTATTCATAAAAATACGCGGGTACAATTCTGTTTATCCCCTTGATTCTTCTCTCCTGATTATCTCCGTGATTCGAGGGCTAAAACAGCGTATTTCTCGAACGTAGGATGGTGCATGCTTTAATGGATTTATTTGATATCCATGAAATACGTTGGCGTTCTTGAAGTATTTGATTATCAAGAATTATCCGGCCATATTTTGATTTCTTTGTGATAATCCCGTGAGTTTATGGGATTTCTGAGATGATCTCCATTTTTTTGAGATGTCTTTTGAAGGATTATGTAACCCTTTTTTATAGGAGTGACCTAGGGTTTTGGTAGAGTAGTCTCCAAGTAACACTGACAGACTCCTAGAATTTTAAGAAGTCTTATAGAATCTTGAATTCAAGATTTAGTTTGATCCATTAAAATTTCGATGTCTACAAATGAATCTGTTTGCAACAAATTATATGTGATACGAAAATAAATTGCAATCACAATATAAATATGAAGAAACATAAGTTTATTCATAAAAATACATGGGTACAATTCTGTTTATCCCCTTGATTCTTCTCTCCTGATTATCTCCGTGATTCGAGGGCTAAAACAGCGTATTTCTCGAACGTAGGATGGTGCATGCTTTCATGGATTTATTTGATATCCATGAAGTACGTTGGCGTTCTTGAAGTATTTGATTATCAAGAATTATCCGGCCATATTTTGATCTCTTTGTGATGATCCCGTGAGTTTATGGGATTTCTGAGATGATCTCCATTTTTGAGATATTTTTTAAAAGGATTATGAAACCCTTTTTATAGGCGTGACCAAGGGTTTTGATAGAGTAGCCTCCAAGCAATACTGACAAACTCCTAGAGTTTCAAGAAGTCTTGTAGTATCTTTAATTTAGGATTTAGCTTGATCCATTAAAATTTCGATGTCTACAAATGCCCCCTACTTCAAGGTTTGTCGGGGTGCAAGCTTGGCGAAACTTGAAGACAAGACTTGAAGTATCCGATCACAATGGAAATTTTTGAAGTAGGTTCGATTTGCAGGAGGAAGAGATGAAGGCAGAACTGGTCCCACTGGGCGTGCCAATTTGTTTGCAACAAATTATATGTGATACAAAAATAAATTGCAACCACAATATAAATATGAAGAAACATAAGTTTATTCATAAAAAGACGCGGGTACAATTCTGTTTATCCCCTTGATTCTTCTCTCCTGATTATCTCCGTGATTCGAGGGCTAAAACAGCGTATTTCTCGAACGTAGGATGGTGCATGCTTTCATGGATTTATTTGATATCCATGAAGTACGTTGGCGTTCTTGAAGTATTTGATTATCAAGAATTATCCGGCCATATTTTGATCTCTTTGTGATGATCCCGTGAGTTTATGGGATTTCTGAGATGATCTCCATTTTTGAGATATTTTTTAAAAGGATTATGAAACCTTTTTTATAGGCGTGACCAAGGGTTTTGATAGAGTAGCCTCCAAGCAATACTGACAAACTCCTAGAGTTTCAAGAAGTCTTGTAGTATCTTTAATTTAGGATTTAGCTTGATCCATTAAAATTTCGATGTCTACACACATTTTTAAAAAAAGTTCGGTCAAACAATAATTACTCCTCAAAAATATTTTTCAAATTCATTAGCCAAACACAAATTGTTTTCACCAAGAATATTTTTTTGAAAAGTACTTTTATAAAAAATACTTTTTTAAAATAAGTTAATTTTAGAAGCCCAACCAAACAGATTATAAGAAGTCATTAGTTGATATGTTAGTTTTATTAAAAAAAATATAATGCATAGATTTTGTAAAGAGATTAATAATATGAGAATTATTATGTAAAATAAACAACATAAATTATTTACAAAGAATAAGTGCTCGTTTGGATTGGCTTATTTTAAGTTTTTTTAAGCCAAAATATAGTGTTTAGATAGAGTAAAAAATTACTTTTAAGCCATTATTTTTAGGCTAAATGACAAAAACAAATCAAAAGTCAAAAGTTAGAATTCCTAACATATGACTTAAAAACTATTTGACTTAAAAGCCACTTAAATTAAGCTAATTCAAACGGGCTCTAAATCATACATGAATTATCACACGATGAATAAATATATGATGATTGTTTTAGGGATTACCTATTATAGGGGAATATTTGTCTTAAGATTACCATATCACTTATATTGGCATGAGTTATACGATTTATGGGCACCGAATTTCATATAAATTTATACAAAGAATAACCGGTAAATGAGGTTTTGTACTTCATACCAAACATCGTATAAAACAAGATTGATTCTTATATAAGAATATTTTACGTATACTTGCAACCTAGCATACCTATAAATAGTGTAATAATTTTTTATGCTATCAATATAATTTAACTTGTTGTAGCATTCTATTTACTGCTTATTTTGTGTGATCAATCATTGTTATTTAATTGAAAGTATTTGTATTTTCTTTATAATCATATATTGTAACTGTCTTTTACACCGTGAGTATGCAAAACTTAAATCCTTCGGCCTCATGGGATAATGTCGCCATAATTTTAGGTAGAGATTCACATTATAATTCCAGCAACCAAACGATCCCTTTTAAAATAATTTAACACAATAACATTGCAAAGGCA
The DNA here is from genome assembly GCA_026770625.1 of Nicotiana glauca. Lineage (NCBI taxonomy): Eukaryota > Viridiplantae > Streptophyta > Magnoliopsida > Solanales > Solanaceae > Nicotiana > Nicotiana glauca. Next base: position 99,768 of record MU745002.1, read on the forward strand.
CGGTTCATAAACACAAGGCAACTATAGATAAATGTCTATTGAAAAATAAAGTAGCAATATAATCTAGAAAATAAAGTGATTGACACGGTATATCCATTTATTTATTTATTTTGGTTTCAAACGATAATTTTATATTATAATAAAAAAGGTGTTACACGAAACGGGCAGCATTATAAAAAGTACTAAGAAGAGAAGAAATTGCACTATGGTGCATTGCAACATCAGTTATAGTAGTTGTATTGCTAGAGAGAGAAGAAACTGCACTCTAGTGATTGGTACATCAGTTATAGTAATTCTACTGCTACTAGAGACATTGCTTGAAGACGGGTCATCCAACAATTGACCAAAATTGTTCATTTACGTATGAACGCCGGTATTTGTCACGCTAGGCCTTCTAATGGATATCTTGACTTGCTGATCCTTTTGGAGGTGGTTGATGAGGAACGGAGGAGGGTCTGCAAAAAAAGTAACGTTGCTGCCTGATAGCTCCACTTCAAAGTGTGTTAGGCGATCAACTACTATATTTTGCTACATATATATATGTGACTTACTTTTGGACTACTCAGTTGCCGTATGAGGATTTTGCAATCATTTAGCAAACATGTGTGATGTATTGTTTGTGTTTGCAATGGAATTAGTTGATGAGCTACTCCTATTTGCAAATCACGTAGTACTGTCATAAGTTCGATTTCTATGACATTGGTCGATTGATGGTGACCCGCATAACCCATACCCTTGTGGTTTCTGAATATCTGCAAAGCTAGCTTGTAATTTGTGGGGGCTAAAAGCCCCATCTGTATTTAGGATGATAATTCCACGTGGGGGATTCCATTTTACAGGCATAGCCATTTTAAGACTTTTATGGTTACCCGTATTAGTTAGAAAAAGGTGTTCGGTGGTTAACTAGACAATTGTGTTGGTTGAAGGCTGTAGAGTTACATTTTCAAAATAATTTTTGTTACGCACATTTCATACGTGCCATAATGTAAAAGGCATCAGTTGTTTCAATGGTAAGCCATTTTTATTATAAAAAAATACCCTTTTGAATGAGTTGTTTGAGCCATACATAATTGGGAGTACAATTAGTGGTTATTGAACGTACAGGGTGGTCCAACTTTCAGTTTTTCTAATAACTATGTGCATGCACATAATGAAGTAATATGTGAGTAATGGTCTCTTTTTCTAGGTTACAAATTATGCATATATTAGAGGGGGCAATTCCCAATGCATAAAGATAATCTTTTGTTGGCAATCTGTTGTGGCTTGTCAAACATATGAAATGTCTAAGTTTTTGCAGCGTTTGCAATTGCCAAATCCAATCATGGTTATTATGGATATTTAGTGGCTTAGTGAGAGCCTTATAGCACGAGCTGACAGAGAAGTTGCATGTTGGTGTTAACCTCCCAAATTATATGATCAGTGGTGGTTCTATGAATGGGTACGAGGGTGTTGTTGATTAAGTAGTTTATGTTGGAGGATAGTTCAATAGAAAGGGTGGATGTGGGGTAACAAGTGATTGGACGCACATGTGCTACTGTTAAGTTGTGTTCATTATTAAGTAAATGCCCATAAACAAGGCTTCTAATGTTCAAATTTGGAGCAATCCAATTGTCGTTCCAAAAATTAACATGTGTACCACGCGTGACTTGCCATATTAAACCAATTTGACAAGTCGTCCATCCATACATGAGATACTTCCATAAGATTGAGGTACTTTTAATAGGTGATCGAGCGTTTGTAATATATTTTGTAATTAAAAAAGATGTCCAAGGTGTGTGAGGCTGGTGAAATAGCCTCCAAGCCGGAATGGCTAATATGACATCATTTTTAGATCATAGCCTTTGGATACCAAGTCAACTTTGTTCCTTTGTAGTAGTAATTGTTTACCAATTGAGAGGGTGAAGCCTCTTTATTTGTGAAGTAGAGCCCCATAAGATTTTTTTTTTTTTTTTGATAGCTTTCTAGTCTGTTTATTACATGAGTTGGTAGGGAAATAATTTGCATTATGTGGTTGGGAATGGTATTCAGAGTTGCATTGATTAAAGTAGTCATACCGGCCATTGTGAGGTGGTTTATTTTCCAACTGGCTAATCTATTTTTGAAGTTATCTATTATAAATTGGTAATTCTTTTTTGAAGGGTTTTCGATGAATATTGGAAAACCTAGATATTTACCAAATGACATGCCTTCCATCACGTGAAGGATGATAAGATGAAATTCTTGTCATTTGGGGTGCAGTATTTGGAAAAGAATATTTTTAATTTTCCAAAATTAATTTTTTGCCCCGAGTGATTAGTGAAGGTGTTAAGAAGGTCTATTATTGTATGGCAACTGGATGTTGTTATTTTAGAAGCCAATGTATGCGTCTATAAGAGAGGGGATATTGGGGGTGCTTTAGCATTCAAGGAGATAGGCTTCCATTGGTTATGGTCTACTATATTGTTTATTTCTCTAGACAATACTTTCATACAAATAATGAAGAGATACAGCGATAGTGGGTCACCTTACTTAATATATGTGGAGGGTATAAAGTATTTGGTACAAAATCCACTAAAAGGATAACAATAAATGTAGTTGTCATACAAGACATGATAAGAGATATTAGCTGAGAAGGGAAATTGAAGAATATTATTGAATGTCGAATAAAACTTCATTCCATTATGTCAAAGGCTTTTTTTGGGTCTAATTTTAGGAGCATGCTTGGACATTTGGATTTGAAAATTCTAAAATGATGGAGTAATTCCTGAACAATTTATAGCATTATCCGCTGCCCTTCGCCTTTTTTTGGAAAGCAAGTTGAGTAGGGTTAAGAATTTTTTGAAGAAAGGGTTTAGTCCAACTAACAATAATTTTTGAGATTATTTTGTAAATAATGTACGTAAACTAAAATCAGTCTAAAATGGAAATAAAGAATACTAATAGTGCAAATAAGTCATTATTTGTATATATATAATTTAAATCTATTAAATTGTATAACTGGTATAACTGGAATATTGATTTATACTTATTGAATATACCATGCAGATTTAAGCAATTTCTAATGTCGTCCAACCCCGAAAAATTTACAGAAAATAATGTCCTTATTTTCCGCAATTTAAATTCTTTTTATGGCTTTCTTTAAACACGTAACATAAACTAACTCCTTCTAGCAACATTAAACAGGATGTAATAAAACTATTAAACCGGTGTTATTCAATGCTAAAAACGATTATGATCATCAAAATATTTTAATAGTACATCTTTGTAACGAATTGCTTGTTCATTTTACTTTGTTTTTATTGTACGTAATAATAACGGATACGCAGTAGGAGAAATTGAAAACGGAGGCATCGCATTATTACGTTGTACTATCAGTATATCACGCAATACCTCAATAGGGAAATGCCAATCACATGTGAGAAGGAGAAATAGAGTGCAGTAGAGCATACAGTAAGATCAAGTCATGCAGAAAGGGACCCAGCTGATTTTGTCTACTACTCACAGTGTGGTAAAGCTACAACCAGCGGCATCTTTGTGCAAAGCGCTTACCAAAAAATTTTATTACCAGTATTTTACCATAAAAAAAAGTAATTCCTCCGTTTTAATTTATGTGAACCTGTTTGACTAGACATGAAGTTTAAGAAAAAAATAAAAAATTTTGAAATTTATGGTCCTAAATAAGTCTAAATAGAGCCCAAAGTATTTGTGTGGTTATAAAAGCTTCTCATCAAGGGTGAAGGTGTAAGTTTAAGCTAAATTGTTACCAAATTTAGGAAAGGTTCATTCTTTTTTTAACGGACCAAAAAGGAAATACGTTCACATAAACTAAAACAGAGGGAGTAACTGTTTTTTTTCAAAAAATTTTAATTTTTTTTTAAAATTAGTGTTTGTCCATGAAATTTTAAATTTTTACTAGAAGATGATATTTTAAATTTTGTAAAAATTTAAAAAATTCCAAAAAATATATTTTATAAAAATTTCACTTCAGATCACACACAAAAATTAAAAAATAGTCTAAGAATTATATTCATGTTCAAACACAAGTCTAATTTTCCAATGCCAATTTACTCGAATTTTTTTCCGAATTTTTACAATTCTTATGTCCAAATGTCCACTTAGTGTTAGCAATTATTCCCTTATTTGAAGTTAACAGTTATCTTAGCTTAAAATTATATTCTAAAATAATTATAAATTTAGAAATCAAGACGAAAATGTTAATAATTTCTACCATTAATATTAAAGAAATAATAATAAGAATGCACATTATTTAAGAGGAAAAATCAACGTAAAATTATTTAAAACAACAGTTAAACGGAACGGAGGAAATAGCATAAAGTATATGTATTTATGTGTTCTTATGTTATTTTGAAACTCCTGATTTTAAAATGTACAATTTACTACAAATATTTAGGTGCGAATAAATATATATTTTTAGCTCAACCCAAACACCACGATGTCTCTATCATTTTTTGTGGTGCTGTAGTTTCCACTCGTTCACAAGCAAAGTACAAAATAAAAGCACAATTTGGGAGAAATATTTTCCATTCAGTCTTGACCTCATTTTTCCATAGAAAATTCTTTTTTGCCATTACTTTTCTATTTATTAAATCTTTAGTCCTCCTTTTAGCTTTGCTACATCAAAAAGTCCTACCCTTCGATATTCTCACTACCTTTAATTTTCCATAATGATATAGATGTTATAGGGTGCCCAATTGTCCCAAACAATGCATGGTGGTTTGGTGTTTGGTTGAAGTTCTTACTCTAATAAGGAAATAAATCAAGCACATATAGCATTGCCACACCAACACTAGCTGGTCAAGTGGTTGTAGGTGAATAATACATATTCCTTGACGACAACAGTAATAACAAATCCAGTTTGATCCTTGACGAATATATATATATTATATTACAAATATGCAATTTCAGTGAATTATCATTTGTTGATCTTATTTTTTTTAAACTGGTACAAAAATATGTGAAGCTCAGATATTTTTGGAAGGACAGTAGAACGTTCATTTGCTGAAATAAATTCCTTTAAAGGACTTAATAAGTAAGAGAAGATAGCCGCGACATATAAGTCTAAGCCAGTGGAGGAGCCAGGATTTTCATTAAGGGGAGTCAAAATATAAAAAAATAAACTCACCAAGAAGTCAGGGGCCGTCATTATATAGTATATATACATATTTTTAAAAAAATTACCTAGCTAAACAGTGTAATTTTTCGACGAAGGGGTATGGGTTGACACCCCTTGGGTGCATGTGGCTCTGCCACTGGTCTAAGCTTTGACGAGATAAAAATTATACTACAATTTAATAACTTATGAAATAATTATAAATAAATTTATGTAGTAAACATAATTAATAATTATATAAAAAATAGAAACACATTAATAAGTTAAAAATTATTAATGTATATAACTAAAAGTTATTTTTATTTACAACTATGTGATATTTTGAATCCGGCTGTTATAAAGCGTGAAAAAAGGTGAATAAGATATGCATGTTGGTGGTCGATTATTCAAGAAGTATTAAAGCTATTTTAGGACAAACAAAAAAAAAAAAGTGATTATAAATTAGGGTAATCAATGTGCCCCCACATACCTAGTAAATTGACGCTTTAGTTGTCCATCTTTCCAAAAATTCACATGAGGTCTTGTATCCTTTTGAATTCTCCTGTTTGCCGCATTTCTAAAATAGAAAATTGATGGAACTAATCGTTTGGGAACAAAAACATACCTGTCCAGTTTTCTGTATTGAATTCTTCCGCTACATTGAATCATGAATAAATACATTTTCTCCTTTTTCTTATTTTGTTATTTATTTGACTTTACACTGGATTTATTATATTAGTGTTTTAAAGTCTCTAAAAAGGAAATACCCACCTTTAAGGAAATTATACACATCTTGCGCATAAATGATGTTGAAATGATCGTCTGGTAGTATATGACATTTTATATTTCTCTCTTTTTTCCTCCTCCGGTTTTTCATATTTACTTTTGGCCCTATTAAATCGAAAACACCCAAAAAAAAAAAAATTTGCTTTGAGGGGGAAAGCGCACCATATCAAAAAATGACTCTATACCAATAAAATGAGACATTTGATTAAAGATATCACTATATTATTGGATCTTGGTTTTTTTATTTTGAATATTTTTATGGATCAAATCAGTAATTACGCGAATAACGTATAGGGTAGATTACATTAGAAAAAGGTGGAGTTTATGGCCAATGAAAGCAAAATTAAACGTATAGGGTAGATTACGACGCTCGGTATTCTCCAATGAAAGTAAAATTAAACAAACCGAGACTCATCCCGACACACAGTATTTTCCAATGAAAACAAAATTAAACAAACCGGAACTTATCCCGACACACAGTATTTTCCAATGAAAGCAAAATTAAACAAACCCGGACTCATCCCGACGTACACTATTCTCCAATAAAAGCAATAGTAAACAAACCAGAACTCACCTCAACGCACGCATGAAAAATGCAGCAATGAGTGATGTTCTCCAATAAAATTAATGCAACAGGAAAACAAACATCATCGCCAAGTAAAAGGGAAATTCGACTATGCTCGAACTCAAGATGGGAGACAATACGACCTCGCTTGAATTAACTCCCTTACGGCCATCGGCCATCGCCAAATGGGATACAATTCGACCTCGCTCGAATTAATTCCCTTACGGCCATCGGCAATCGCCAAGTGGGATACAATTCGACCTCGCTCGAATTAACTCCTTTACGGCCATCGGCATCGCCAAATAGGTTACAATTCTACCTCGCTCCATTTAACACTCTTAAGCCATCGTCCATCGCCTAACGAGTTACAATTTGACGTCGCTCAACTTAACACCCTTACGACCATCGTCAAGCGAAAGCAAAATTTGACCTCGCTCGAATATATAAGTCAAAACGACTATTTTATTCATAAAATGTACATACACAACATATGCGCCTTACAAAAGGCCAAAAGCGGGCCCCTAAGAAAAAGATGGAAAAAAAACTAAGTACAGAAGCTGCAAGAAATTTTTTCACTCGACATCATCTCCGCCGCCGTTCTTCCCAGCATCATCGTCAGAAGGAAGTCCGTCTTCGATCTCAGCATCCTCACCAGCCTCTGGTGTCGCGAGGTCGTAGGCACAGGCAAGACGAGCCTCGCGTGCCTTTGCCCAAGCATCTTCGAAAGCGGCTTTAGGAACTTTCCCCGCCTACCACAAACCCTTGTATATATCTCGTTGGGCCTCAGTATGGACTCGTAGCCCATAGAAACGGTGGTGGATAGTAGCAGAGGCATATTCTTGATGGATAGCCTGGTCCAACAGTTGTGCCTTCTAGACCTCAAGAGCCATTACCCGGTCTCCCAGGCCCGAAGCTTCCCGATCAATTTCACCAATACGCTCATCAAGTCGCGCCTCCCTTGGTGTGGCCGTTGCCCTCTCATGTTCCTACTCAAACCTGAGGATGCGGATAGTGTCTTCCAATACCGCCGCCCTCTCTATAGCCGACACCCGAGCCCCTCGGCTCTCTCCAACTCGGTCACCTTCTTTTCTAGCTCGGCCACCTTCTCCGCCCATGCTACACTAAAATCGGTGACCCTGGTGGCGTCTTATTCAATCTTGGCTTTCAAAGAAAGCACATTCGCCTGAAGGTCTTCACTCTCCGCTGCAACCTCTTTGCCAACTTCGAGCTCATCATCTTTGGCATGGAGTAACTCATCAAGCTTGATACATCTACGCATAGATTGCATTAATTCCTCATCCTTTTTCTCCAACTTTTCCCTAACGGACTGAGTGTTACCACCCGTCCTAAGCTACGCATGCATCTCATGGCACTTGTCGCAGTACCGGTGATACTTCGCGGCCATTTTTATAAAGAGTTCGATCCTAGTCTCAACCCTACGAGTACTTTCAATCTCCAGTATGTAAGTCTGCAAACAAGGAACAGGAAGAAAAATAGGGGAGGCATCAGCAAAGGTAAAATAGCACAAAATAACTCTTTATAAATAGACTCACCCTCAAGGCCATCCTGGCCACACCTTGTGACAAAGCAGAATCATTGATCTCCCCACGAGACTAACTTTCGGCAGAGAACATAGAAGGTCGAATTGAGTTACCAACTCCAACGTGTCCTCCAAAAGGTTAAAATCCGATGGAATCTCGAGCACACGAGAATGACCTTCCGCCCTTACATTGACCCTAGTACACCCTTCCCTTTCTCATTAACCGAAGATGGGGCGCAGTTCTGTCGAGATGGCGATAGGCCGCTCGGAATAATCGTGGTAGCCCCTGAATTTTGTCCCCCCCCCCCCCCCCCGCCACGGTGGCCTCCTCCGCAACCGGAATAGACGTCACCTCCGCACCCCGGATGGTGTCATTGCCAGCTTCAAATACCACCAAAGTAGGGTCATCCCTCGAGAACGCCTCAACCAAACATGCCCACTCTGACAATCTCCTCCTTTTTGGTGGTGCCTCTTCGCTAGTATTGAGAGAAGGCTCGCCCGTAAAACAGACGGCGAGAACTGGAGTATCTAACCGGGGAAACAACCTCCAAATGAACATGCCCGACCATCGACCTGGTGTGTCGTGCAACCACACGTTGGGTTATCTCATCCGCAGGTGCCTTTTGAGCGGGTCGAGCAGATGAAGCTGACTGGCGAAAAGCAAGCGCCGGAGCCCTCGTCTTTCTCACTCATCTCCGACCTACCAATGAAAAGAGATTTAATCAAGCAAGGATAAGGTAAATGAAAATACGGATCAAAAAACAGAGTAATGGGCCACAACTCACCAACAAGAGGCTTGTGCCCAAACTTCTCATGGAAAGGTGCCATTTCACGAATCCCTATCGTATGAGGAAGAATCGCGCTCAGCCACTCGCGAATATTAGCAACTGGAGGAGGAGGTACTCTCTCGGTTACAAAAACATAAATAAACCCTCAACGAGGTCATCAAAGGCAGATGACCATCTTAAGAGATACATAAAGTAAAAAGAAAAGAAAACCTACGGGCGAAATTCCATATCCCAGGAAACCCGCCGGGTTCGACATGACGTGCTCTGTTCGAATGTAGAAAAAGCTCTCCCAAAAGTAGAGATTTGCCTTGTCGTCTATTTTTCCCACCAAACTCTTGGTTCCTCGATGACGCATGTGAATCATTGTACATCAAAGAAAATGGGGGCGAAGAGATGAAGCATATGTCCTAGAGAGATTCCTCGGCCGACCAACTCCATATACTTGATGGGCATAAGGAAAAGCTTGTACGCTTACGGAGAGAGTTGAGCCGGTCACACCTCATAGAAGCGGAAAAAATCCACCACCAAAGAATAAAGAGGAAGCGTGTACCCAATGATAAAGGGATACACATAAAACGTGCAATAGTCCGCGAGGTGTAAATGCACAATGTCCCGATCCGCTGGCACCATTTCAATATGATCAGGGATCCCTCATTTGGCTTTGAACGCCGTGAGTGCCGCAACATCCATCATGGAATGAACGGGCTCCAGCTCGTCTCCAGTAGGGCTATTAAAGCATCCCTCGCCTTCCCCGGGCGGGGGACCACCTCATCCACCGATGGAAAGCCCACATCTTCCATCATCTCCACCCCCTCTTTGATTAGGGGTGCAATATTTTCCGGCACTGGAGCACAAGCAGATTTATCGGAGTTAGAAGAAACACTAGCCATTTTCTCTTTGATTGAAAGAGATGAGAATAATAAGGAAAAAGGGTGGTGGTCATGGCAAATCCTAATGGAAACAAAAATTTAAGAAACTAGAGAAAAAGAGTTGCAAAGTTCCCTCTTAGACGATTAAGAAGTGTAACATTCAAATGAGGGATTCTCCCATATTTATAGGGATCTAAATGCCTTATATGGGAAAACCAAGCATCGCGAGTCAGAAAACTGAAAGGGCACCGGAAACGATGCAAGCATAGGAAACATGGACCATAATGATGCATGAGAAAAATTAATGACATTCTGAACTAACGTAACAGTCTGACGAATTCCTCGAAACGTCACGTTGCTACCTCGCCAAGAGGTGCTCGTCTCTCGCACAAAGCATTCAAATCTCTCCTTCTCAAATCAACAGAGTCCGCCCATCGAGCTCGCTAAGAGGCAACCTCAATAGGCGGAGGGATTAAATATATAGGTCGAAATCTGACCACGCATGGATCAACATTAAAAGGAATGGCAAGGGGTTGACTGAGCCATGGTTGTATTCATAAAATGTCATAACAACGAGTATCTCGGTCGTTGTCGGGATCGAACTATCTGAAATCTTGTACAGCGAGACATATGTCGTGACACTTAAGGGCAACGACCCAACACACAATGAACAGACTAAGGCCCTCTGGCTAAGAACCGTTGAATAAAAGAGAATAATTACTATATAAATAGGGAAAAGATGACAAGAAAAGGGCATTTGGTTCCTACACAAAAGAAGAGATAGAAGAATCAGAGAAAGCTACATGAGAAAAATAAGAGAAGTTGCAGATTTAGGCGGCAAACCTTTGTAATCATCTTTCTTGAGTTAATAAAGATAGATCTAGCAACTATTAATGGCATTCCCTCTTTTCCACCTTTATTCTTGCATTACAAACAATACATCATGAATATAAGTATGTCATTTATATTTGATATCTTTTATAAGTATAGAAAGTTCTTGTGCTTGACCTTATCTTAATCTCATGTTCAATGCATTTTGGTCTAGAGTTAATTATCCTTGGTTAGGATTTATGCTCTTCTTTCTTATTAATTGGTTTAATAAAAAGTTTGACACTTTTTGGTCAAACAAATATAGGATGCATGAAATTTATATCCCAAAAAAAAAAAAAAAAAAAAAAAAGGTTCAAATT
>MU745006.1:4757-16204 GCA_026770625.1 Nicotiana glauca
CTTTCTCTTAAACTTGTTCTTTACAATTTTTTCACTCTACTATTTTTGATTTGCTATGTGTATCTGTGTGCTTTCTCATGAAACTCTAAAAGAGTTCTCTATGTTTTGTTATGAGGGCTTGACTTCTCCTTTCTGTATCATACTCGAGCTAAAACCCTATGTTTGGGATTTTTTTGCGAGTTTTTGGTTCTAGGGTTCTACTCTAAAACCCTGGGCTCACTCGAACTCATGCCGAGTTTGTAATTAAATTAAAATTCTTCTGCTTGTGATTTGAAACTTCCTATGCCTGTCCTCTCTCTTTGTTTGATACTGGTATGCTTTATATGCATGTGTTTTTCTTTCGAAATGATTCTGCCAACTCGCGATTGACCCCAATCTCCGTTTACTAAGGCTCGATTGATTATTACTGATTTTACAATCAAACCTCTTCCCCCTTTTCTAACAAAGTTCATTCAAAGATTTTTAAATTTTTGGCCGTTTGATTGATTTACTTTCCTTATTCTCTCAAAACCGTGTACCATGGGATTCTTGCCTTAAATAATCTCTATGTACTTACCCCTTGTTTTATTGCTAGAAAGGTTTTAATTATTTTTTTTCGTTAATTACTCATGCCGTTTGAAATCAAATCCCTTAAACTAAGGGAGATCTTTATGTGACTGGCTGAAGTGTTATTTCCTTGCCTTTGTTTACTCGTTTTTGCACTATAAAAGGAGGCAGCCTTTCAACACTGAACAACAGTTCTTCCTGCACATTCTGCATAACAACACACAACCCCCTCTGTTCCAAAATATACTTTTACTACTCTCTCTACTGCTCTCTCTACTACTTTCTCTACTACTGTTTTCTTTGAGCACCCTGCTCCCTTTTATCCTTACTATGGAAATACTCTAGAATTCCTCTGAACTCTCAAGTATTTGCTGAAGTTTTCTGAATTTGCTCCCGTTAACTTTCTGGCTGTCTACTTGCTGTTGTTTCTCTGCTATACTAGAATTGCAACTGGTATGTTTCTCCTAGTTAAATAACACCCTCCTACTATGTGTTTACTTCTCCTCTTCTACACATCTTTCCCTATGTGTTTATTTATGCTTCCCTGCACTCTGTAACTACATTCAAGTCTGTTCTGCTCTTTCTTTATGCATGCTGCATCTTTAGTCTTTCTATGCTTTCTTGTCCTTCCTTAATGTTTTCTGTATATGCTTTTCCATGCGAACCCCTTCCCTCTATTCCCCTTTGTATGTGAGTACTGTTCTGAATCATGGTAGCACCCTATTGTTACCCATGATTCAGGACTAGGTTCTCTTGAACCTCTACTCAAACCAAACCCCATTCCCTCATCCCCTTTATATGCTGAGTCTTGAATAGAGCCTGATGGTGTCCTAATCACCATCCATGCCCAAGTCTGACTTCTAAAGTCTGCTCTTTATTTGTTTGGACCAAGTAAGGGGTCAGGGGTGTGCCAGTCTATGCCATGGCTGGGTATGACCACCCCCTTCTATGGTTCCCTCTCACTTTGCACTTACTCCTAGTTTCTAAGTTCTGCCCCCCTTTGGCAAGCCATGCTTTGGGACCCTTGAGCTCCCTCTGAACTTGGATGCCTGAGGGCTGGTAATTCCACACTGCACTATTCTATTACAACAATTGTTATTCAGAGTGTAAGCATTGCCTGGAGCTCTTGAGGCTCCTTGGAACCTTGAAACACTTTGAATAAGAGAAGGCCTTGGAAATCTGGAGCCCGGATTTGGTGAAACACATGTTATTGGATATTAAGATTGAATTTTAGTTAAATATTGAAAGTTTGAAAATTTATTTGTTTTTAAGAAATTATTGATGTTTTATCTCGTTGGTATCGGGTCCGGCTTTTAGTTTCGAAGCCTGGTATAGGTCCAATATAATATTTTTGACTTATCTGTGAAATTTTGTGTGAAGCAGAGTCGGTTTGATGTGATTTAGACGTCCGATGGTAAAAATACAGATTTCAAAGCTTTCTTGAAAATTTTATTTGATTTGGTATTCAATTCATAGTTCTAGGTATTATTTTGGCGATTTGATCATGCGAGCAATTTGGTATGATGTTTTAGACTGGTGTGCACTTTTGGTTTGGAGTCCCGAGGGGCTTAGGTGTATTTTGGATCTTTGGTTGAGAGACTAGTAAAGTTAAAAAATTTGGAAGTTTGACCATGGTCAATATCGGGTTAAGACGACCTCTTTTCAGTGTTTGAGTGCGCGAGCGGGTACGTAGCGTAATTTATGATTGAAATTCATATATGGTTTGTATCTGGGAGGTTCCAGATGAGTTTCGGGGTGGTTTCAAAAAAGTTTGGGTTTTGCTGGTTTTTGTGCGACACCAAATTCGTGGATTGTGACACCAGATTAGTAGTTCGCGGATTGTGACACCAGATTCTAGGTAGTTGTGCATAAGTATTAAAGCTATTATGGATTTCCGCACTTTTATCTTTACCTTGTTATGGCTTATTTGATATTTATCACTAAAAACTTGAAGAATTTGGCTTAATGATCTCTATCGTTGGCTTGCCTAGCAAGTAGAATGCTAGGTGTCATCACGTTCCGACGGTGGGAATTTTGGGTCATGACAAGTTTGTATCAGATCCCTAGGTTGCCTAGGTCTCACAATTCACGAACATGCTTAGTAGAGGCTGGGGATCGGTACAGAGACGTTTGTACCTATCTCATAGAGGCTACAGAGTTTAGGAATAATTTTAATTCTATTTTTCTCTGTCGTGCTATTTTTTTCTCTTCGTGCTAATCGAACTCTTCTACTCTTGTCCTTCGCAGATGGCGAGAACACGTACCGCGTCTTCAGCTAAGCAGAAGCTAGAGCCCCCAATGGCAGCTCCAACGAAGTGCAGAGGTCGAGGTCGAGGTCGTGCCAGAGGCTGAGGCAGGGGCAGACCTTAGTCCCGAGCTCGAGCAGCAGCACCAACAGTGGGGCCTCAAGTTGAGTTTGACGAGGAGGTTCTAGCCCAGACTATTCCTGCAAGACCAGCTCAGGTCCTGGAGGGGTTCATTTCCACCCCAATGCTTCAGGATGCCTTGGTCCATTTAGTGGGCCTTATGGAGAGTGTAGCCCAGACTGGCATATTACCTATGGTACCAGCCGTCTCCCAAGATGGGGGAGGAGCACAGACTCCCTCTACTCACACTCAGAGCAAATGGCTCCCTAATTTCAGACTTCAACAGCCCAACCAGTTGGGGTAGTTTAGTCGAGTGTTGCGCACCGACCGGTGATGGATCAACTATGTCTGCTGATGATTTATGGAAGTTGGATAGGTTTACCAAGCTTTTTCCAGTTCACTTCAGAGGTGAATCTTCAGAGGACCCCCAGGATTATCTTGATAGATGTCATGAGGTGTTACAAAACATGGGCATAGTGGAGACCAATGGGATCGATTTTGCTGCATTCCATTTGGCGGGTTCCGCAAGAGATGGTGGAGGGATTATATGTTGACCAGACTAGCTGGTTCGCCTTCTCTTACTTGGGACCAGTTCTCTCAGCTATTTCTCTAGAAGTTCCTTTCTATAACTCAAACAGAGGACTATCAAAGGCAGTTCGAGTGTTTTCAGTAGGGCTCTATGTCTTTTACTCAGTACGAGACTCCATTTGTGGACCTGGCTTGTCATCTATTCTTTTACTTCCTACCGAGAGAGAAAGGGTAAGGAGTTTTATTGAGGGACTTGCTCAGCCTATCAAGTTGCAGATGGCTAAGGATACTGGGAGTGAGATTTCTTTTCAGACGACTGCCAATGTTTTCAGGCGAGTCAAGATGGTTTTAGCTCAGGGGAGTGGTCAAGGATCTAACAAGAGACCTCGTCATTCTGGTGGGTTCAGTGGTGCCTCATCTGGAGGAAGGGGTACTTTTGGTATAGACCATCCTCCTAGGCCATTTCATTCAGCACTCCAGGCTTCTCACGGTGCCTCAGATGGTCGTGGCCCTCATATGCATTATTCTGATCAGCTAGCCTATAGTGCACCTCCGCTCCAGAGTTTTCAGGGTGGTTATTCAGGCTGACAGAGTCACTTTCAGGGTCATCAGTCTCAGCATCCAAGTTCTTGTTATACTTGTGGTGATCTGAGGCACATTGCTAGATTTTACCCTCGAGCATCGAGTAGTTCCCAGCATTAAGGTTCTTGTGCCATGGTTTTGGCACCGGGTGTTTCACCGCTCGCCCAGCCAGCTAGAGGTAGGGTTCAAACAGCTAGAGGTGGAGGTGGAGGCATTAGAGGTGGAGGTCAGGCCGCTAGAGGTAGAGGCCAACCAGCCAGGGCCCGTCCTCGAGATGTAATTAAGAGTGGTGGGGCCCAGCCCCGATGCTATAATTTTCTAGCCAGGCCGGGGGCTGAGTCATCTGACGCAGTTATCATAGGTATGGTTTTAGTTTGCAGTAGAGATGCCCCAGTTCTATTTTATTTGGGTTCTGCTTATTCATACGTGTCATCCTATTTTGCTTCATATTTTGTTGTGCCTCGTGATTCTTTGAGTGCTCATGTGTATGGGTCCACACCCGTGTGTGATGTTATTGTCATAGATCATGTTTATCGTTCGTGTTTGGTTACCATTGGGAGTCTTGAGACTCGTGTAGATCTCCTACTTCTCGATATGGTCGACTTTGATGTCATTTTAGGTATGGATTGTCTATCACCTTATCATGCTATATTGGATTGTCATGCCAAGACGGTGACCTTATCCTTGCCGGGGTTGCCTCGATTATAGTGGAGAAGGACTCATGGCCATTCTATATGCAGTGTTATCTCTTATATGAAGGCTCGGATATGGTCGAGAAGGAGTGTCTAGCTTATTTAGCTTATGTCTGCGATTTTAGTGCATAGGTTCCTTCTATGGATTATGTGCCCATTGTTCATGAGTTTCCTGTAGATATAATGAGGATGTCACCTGACAGAGATATTGACTTCTATATCGATTTGGCTCTGGGAACTCAGCCCATTTCTATTCTGCCATACCGTATGGCCTCGCCATAGTTGAAAAAATTGAAGGAGCAGTTGCAAGATTTACTTGATAAGGATTTCATTAGACCAAGTGTCTCTCCTTGGGGTGTGCATGTGTTGTTTGTGATGAAGAAGGATTGATCGATGAGGATGTGCATAGATTATTGGCAATTGATCAAGGTCACCATCAAGAAAAAGTATCCATTGCCAAGGGTTTATGACTTATTTAATCAGCTTCAGGGTGCCAAGGTGTTTTCAAAGATCGATTTGAAGTCTGGCTATCATCAGTTAAGGATTAGGGCATTTGAAGTCCCTAAGACAGCTTTTCGAACTCGGTATAGGCATTATGAGTTTCTAGTGATGTCATTTGGGCTCACAAATGCCCCAGCGGGATTTATGGATTTGATGAATCGGGTGTTCAAACCCTACTTGGATTCTTTTGTGATTGTGTTTATTAATGATACCTTGATTTACTCCCGCAACTGAGAGGAACATGAGCAACATCTTCGGATCGTTCTTCAGACTTTGAGAGACAAATAGTTATATGCTAAGTTTTCACAATGCGAGTTTTGATTGAGCTCGGTCGCTTTCTTGGGACATGTTGAGTCGGCATAAGGTATTCAAGTGGATCCTAAGAAGATTGAGGCAATCAAGAATTGTCCTAGACCCACATCAGCTTCAAAGATTCGGAGTTTCTTAGGATTGGCGGGTTATTACCGTCGGTTTTTTGAGGGTTTTTCATCTATAGCAGCCCTTTTGACTAGGTTGACCTAGAAGGGTACCCCATTCATATGGTCAGACAAGTGTGAGGAGAGCTTTCAGAACCTCAACACCACTTCGACTAAGGCGTCGGTATTGGTGTTTCCCATAGGTTCAGGGTGTCGACGCCCCCCCATTTTTCTTAAGGGCGCAAAGCGGGTTTCGACATTATGGGTGGAATGACTCTTTTATCCCCTTTCGGGGAATTTGGGTTATGGATTTTGGAGAGTCGCCACCTAATGATTATAGTGCATTAGGACACTTTAAAAGAAGAGAAGAAGATTTTGAAAGAAAACCAGAGTTCGGGTAAGGGCTTGAGATTATCTCGAGGGGAAGGTGTTAGGCACACCTCAAGATCCACTAGTGTGGTTCTCGGCCGTGCTTAATTGTGACTTTAAGAGGAGTAGAAAGAAACACATAAAGTTTGCATATAATAGTTACAAACAACATTTAAAATTTTTAGAAAGGAAGGGAAAGGACATAAATGATTTTAAAAGAGAAAGATTAATTGGAAGAAAAAAGCATAAATTTAAGAAAAACATTATACAAATAAAGAAAAGGGGAAAGAGGTCCTAGGTTTAAATACAATATGGATCACATCGGTACAATACCCCGCACACACTCCTCAAGAGAGGGGTCGCATATGATATTAGCGCACCGGTCATCATTTTCATATTCTAGCCTTCCCACCCCGCTAAGGTATTTAAACGCGATTAGTCTCGTTACATATTGCATGCTATTACCCGTCCCAACCTATCAGTCCCGGGGTATTAGGACTTCTAATCCTAAAGGGAAAGGAAAGGGATAGAGGCATGTATGGAGTTTAAAGGACAAAATGCTAATTTCGACAAACAAAAAACAGGTAGCAAGTAATGAGGAACAAACAAACACACAAAGGCTCATGTAAAACCCCGTAAGTCACATAGCATTTAGTCTAGCATGCCTTACATATACTGATTTGGTTTTAAAATTAAAATTAAACGGTGGGCAGAACAGTTTAACACATAGAGTTGAATAAAAAGTCTGCATTAGGCAACCCGGATCCAATTGTCAGAAATTGAGTTATTTTACACAGGTTATTGATTAAGAACCTAATGCAGAAGAGTTTGAAACAGCAGATTGAAAATTGCATAAGTCGGAGATGGCTCTGAAATTAGAAGTGAAATACAGTAGCATTATTAAGAAGAGTTTCAAAAGTGAAGAGACCTTAAAAGTAAGAAAGTAAAGACTGTTTTGAAATAGCAGTTTCATGAAATGAACTAAGATTCAGGTAGATGGTTAAAGGATTGGTTTCAGAATAAAAGAAAAATGCAAGTTCGGAAAATTTAAGAACATTACAGATCTATCAGAGTTTTGAAACAGGCAGACCTTGGACGAGTTTCAAAAGCAATCAGGTTTGGATAAACTTTGCTGAAAGCGTTTGAGGCTAATTTACAGATTATTACACACATTAGGTAAGTTTGAACTCCTACAGGCATGATATCTATATCTTGATTTTTAAGACTTGTTGCTGTTATTAAACGGTGAAGGAATGAGTATTTGATTACCCTAAAGCTTGCCTAGCGTTTATGCATTTCCTGT
The DNA here is from genome assembly GCA_026770625.1 of Nicotiana glauca. NCBI lineage: Eukaryota > Viridiplantae > Streptophyta > Magnoliopsida > Solanales > Solanaceae > Nicotiana > Nicotiana glauca. Next base: position 12,061 of record MU745006.1, read on the forward strand.
AGGCATGATTTCTATATGCAACTTGTTACATGTATATTAGGTCCTATAGGCAGGATTTCTAACGATTTGCAATATGGACTTGAATATTAAACCTATAAGCATGATATCTAAATGATTGACTTATGAGATGTTAAAAACCTATAGGCATGATCTCTAGGTGGTTTAAAGCATTGAACTTATAGGCATGATTTCTAAGCGATTGAATAACAACATTCACATATAGGCATGGTCTCTAGGTGCTTCAAAATATTAACCTATAGGCATGATATCTACCCTTTTGTGAATTAAAGTAAACTAAACCCCTCCCACACCCTTTCACTAATATTCCCCGAGTTCTTGCTTTACAAGATTATTACAGAACCAGAAGAAAGAAAGTAAACAAGAAAATACATCACAGCCTACAGCTAGATCCGAGAAGCCCGAATCCGATTTCGGACACACGCTCAGGTCCCATATTTCGATACGGATCTACTGGGACTGTGAAAACACGAGCTCGGGTCCGTTTACAAAAATATTGATCGAAGTCAACTCAAATGAGGGTTTTAAGCAAAATTCCTTATTTTTATCAACTTTCAACATAAAAGCTTTCTGGAAACACGTCTGGACTGCGCATCCCAATCGAGAAGGGATAAAATGCGGTTTTTAAGGCCTTGAAATACATAATTTGGTTTCAATTCATAAGATGCCCTATCGGGTCATCACAACTATTGGCTCATCCTTTAGGCGAACAAATCTGGCCATGGCTACGCTGGAGAAGATTTAAGGGTTGAGTTTTTTTTTCTTCTCTATTTTTAGTTTTAATAAAAAGTATAAAGTATTGTGCTTTGTCGGAAAACACCATCTCCCATAAAATTTCTTCTCTTCTTTTCTATTTAGTCACATACAATAATACAATACATTATATACTGTACAAATATACTCAAATACATTGTATTTTTGTATAAATATATATTTTTTTGCCTGTGTTGATGTATTTCGAAGGTTTATATTTTTTTAATACAGCAGAATATCATTGTATTTTGTGATATTTTGTTGTTTGCATACATATGAATTGAATATAATGTATTATATTGAATAATGAATATCTGTGAAATGAATATAATGTATACAGTTGAATTGAATAGAACGGTATACACCCTTATTTCTTGATTACCTCATTGTATTTATAAATACAGTTACGCGAATACATGGAATACAACACGGTAGCAGTAAAATTTATGTAGGTTTGATTTTGTTGAGTTAAATTAGGAGTGATACAAGCTAATTGATCCTCTTTTCGTTATTAAAGAGCTGGACTCCCTTATGTTTTAAGCGAATTTTACCACTGTATTCATGAATACAGCAGAGCGAATATAGTGAATATAGTCGCACAACTATACTACCCTATTTTTAGGCAAATTTCACTACTATAGCGTGAATACAGTCGAGTAACAACTAAATAGTGGTTATAGAAAGTAATTATATACATGGTAGCTATAGTAAGTTAATAGCCACAAAATAATAGTGGATTATGAAAATTCCTCATATTTTTACCATGGAACTAGTAAACCATCGGCCTACACTTCTGGGCCGATGAAGAATGTGATAATATTCTGTGAGAAATTAAGAAATAGCCATTATTTGAATTGGTACTTGAAAATTAGCCGCGAAATCAAAACAATTAAAATTTAGTCATTTTTATTACGGAAAAATACTTGGACCCACAATTTAGTAAAGGTCGCAGAGACCGCTTTGCCATCTTTTTCGCTTTTTATGAATTCCATAATAATACACTGGAGTTTGAAGAAATATATAAATAAGCTTTGAATCATGGCCGTTTCTAGTGTTATAGCTTGTAAGGCTTATGCCTTGGCCCCCCAAATTTGTAGGGCCCCATTCTTTAGAAATAATAGGTTTATAGGATTTTAAGAGTGTTACAAAAATATTACAAATAGACGATAATAATTTAATTGATATATTTAATAAAATAAAAAGATGTGATTCTTTATTAAATTCTTATAGAATACTGTTAATGATTCCTATAATAGTTGCCTCATCAGAAAAAAGTTTTTGAAAATTAAAGTTTATATAATCTCATTTAAGATCAACAATTTCTTAAGAGAGATTAAATAAGTTGGCTATTAAAAAAGAATTATTAGAAAAAAGTGACAATAAAAAAATTTACTAGCAACTTTGCATCTCAAAAAGTTACAAAATAGATTTCTAATAAAAATATACACTAGTAGTGAATTTTTTAACAATTTAGGTCTCACGTTAAATTTTGGCTTTAGGCCACATATGTGCTTGAGCAGCCCCTGCTTTGAATGTTTAGCTTCTAGCATTTATGATTCACATACTGGTTACACGAGATACTTAAATACTTTACATGAAGGACTTGAGTAGTTTAGTCTATATCTATCTCCTACTAGGCTTTATATATATAAAAAAGATCTCCTAGTAGTACAATCACATAGTAACTCAAATACATCATATTAGAGAGACACACACACGGCTTACAACTACGGTCCTTTTCGATTTGGTATAGTCTAACATCCCCCACAAAATAAAGTTGGTGCGCAATGTCTGAAACTGAAATTTGGACAATGTTTTTTCCAGTATATCTGCAACCTGTTGCAGTGAAGGAACGAATTTGGCAGTCGTTGCCCCTTGAACAACCTTTTTCGTGATAATCAAGCTCGATGTGCTTCGAGCAAGCATGGAACACTGAATTAGAAGTGCACTAGTGTTGTTAGTGAACAATTCAGGATAAAGATAGGCCAATATCTCTTAATATATAGGTTACCCATCCTGCAAGAGAAGTCATGGATCGGTACTCAGCTTTGGCACTATTTTGTTTCTTAGAAGCCCACGCGCGAGATGCAGTTAGAGCCTAGAAAAATGCATAAATAAAGGGCAGCCATCCTAGTGGGACATTACTGAAACTCTTAACCCAAAGTCAGTCGTTCCTGAGACATAACGGAGCACACGTTTCACACTAGCCCAATAGACTTCAGTGGGTGAATGCATAAATTGACAAAAGAGATTCACGATTTGGGATATCTCTCTGGCCTAATAAGAGTTAGGTACTGAAGGGATCCAACAACGCTTTTGTATTAAACAAAAAACCGGTAGATCTGTGAAAGCGTCATCTTGGTGCACTAAAACATATCAAGGTTATATTTTGCTTGACTCAAATAAAGACCATCTGCAGTTCTTGTTATTGATCATAACAAAAATATACTATACAACACTATTTACAATTAAATCTCCAAACTTCCTAATAACCAACGAATGGACAGCTCACATCCAACTGTCAACTGACCACTAACAACTTAAGTTACTACTAACAATTTAATTGCTCAATGCTACTAAGATGTATTAAACTAACTACTAATTCTCAATACTCCCCTTCAAGCTGGAGGGTGTAAAATGTTGAGCACTCCTACCTTGCCTAACAAGCGAACTCTCCCAAGTCCTTTTGTCAGCAAGTCTGCCTGTTGTGAGCACGTGATTTTTGCCCCAAGCAAATTGTTCCAAAATATAGGCAAAAATGATTTTTGAATTTGTGTGGCAATTTGTTGACAATTGTTTGATTAATAAGAACTCATGAAATAAGTAAAAATACTAGGACTTTTTCTAATTTTTGAAAGGAAAAACAAAAACAGAATACCATTAGAAAATACCAAAAATAAAAATTAATTACTCTTTAATTTTAGAAAAATCAAAAAAATTAAAGGGAAAATACAAAGAAAATACAAGGGAAATAAATAAATAAATAAATACAAAAAAGTAAAATAAAAAAAAATATAGAAACGAAAATAGATACACAAAAAAAACAAAAGTACAAAAATAGAATGTATAATGAAAATAATACAATACAAATTGGGCCAAATACAAAATACAGTAGCCCAAGTGATTAAATACACTGACCAGGCCCAAAAGAAAACAAACCCTGTCTGCCTATAAACCAAAACGACACCGTCCAGAGGTGATTTAATATGGACCATCGATTTATTTGATCAAATGGACCAGAGTAATGGTGGCTTAATAAATAAAACGACGTCGTTCATCTAAACAATCAGGGCCGTTCATTTGGTTCATCCAACGGATGAAATTCAAGGCTTCATTTAATCACACGACGTCGTGTGATAAGAAGTGAATCCTA